>JAVQJS010099303.1:0-22064 GCA_036024795.1 Galaxias rostratus
CCCCCCCCCCCCCCCACTTACACACACACACACACACACACAAATACACGGACCCTTGCGCTTTCCCTCTCCGATCCAAGAAGCTCTTCCAGGAGACGGTCAATATTTAATCAGCGTTCAGTGTTGTCAGCGTTCTCCCCTCTGCCTCTCTCGCCGCACTCGCTGCTGCCGTTCCAGTCAGTCAGTTATCAGAGAGAGGGCCCAAGTCATTCATCTGCCAGAGGCTGTCCGGCCAGCGGTGGGAAAATGTCAACTGATCCACGGAGACAGCTGGTTTGATAAGGGCCTCGTTTTTATCTACTCGGAGAGGGAAGAATGAGCCCACAATGCAGCAGTTATCAGATGGAAATGTAAGGAGGAGGCACTGCAGAGTCTACTTTGTTTTATAATGACTTGACATAAAGCCGGCTAATTAGGCTGAGGCCTAATTTGATTGTGTCTAAATCCTCCATTTAAGGTTTTAAAATCCTCCATTTTGAAAGTTCTAAATATAATATAACAAGGTTCAAACAAGCTGTTCACAGTGTTTGGGTGTGTGCCATTCACCCTAAATACACACATGCACAAGGCCCTGTAATCCTGACTACTTGGATTCCTGTCATTTGCTCATCTCCTTAGGGTTCGATGAAATAGAGGATTCCAACAAGTGTCTCATGGGAAATGTAGTCCCTTGTTTGGCCTATAGGTTTGCTTAGCGTTTTCAACCACCCTTAATTACAACAGTGTCCAGTGAGAATACAAATCCCTTTGGAAGACTCCCCTACTGTAGCTGAGCTCATTAAGGGGTCATCAAGGCCTGTTTCAGTGGATGATATTCTCCCTGGATTGTAATCCAAGTTTATCTAAGAAGCCGGTCCCGATCTCCTTCAGAGTTATTAGTGCATTGGATAATGCCCCCTCTCAGCCAGGCCCAACGGGATTGAAAATGTGATTTGGCTGTTATCCACTAGCGTGTCTAGTAATACTAAAGAGTTAAGCAGCAAGAATTATAGCTTTACCAAAGGACATGTAACCCACACACGCACCTACATTGATTTTTCTAAACCTCACCTGCCACACTCATTATAACCACCCTCCCTCCACATGCACACATTCACAAACAATTAACTTTTATTATACTGTAAAGAACGTTTGAAATCTATGGTATTTTTCTCAGTTGATATGATTAATATTATTATTCATAATGGCTAGATGATGGGTCCAGATGTACTGTGTAAGTCTTGTGGAAGTCTTCTTTCCAGACCACCGTGACAGGCTTCATTATGGTGCTGATGTAATGAATAGTATGTCCACCACTGGGAATGAATCCCTGTCTCCTTGTTGGGGGTTAAGGACAGGATTGTAGTCCACGCATGTTGGGTAATGGTGTGTTTAGTTTGCACAATGACGTACCAAGAAGGCTTGTCTTTCTGAAGCGTCTTGTGCTGCATGGAGTCTCTTGCTTGTTTTGATCTGAACCTATCAACACTCACACACACACACACAGAAACACACACACACACACACAAGCACCCACACACACACAACAATCACACGCTCACTTTCTGGACCCTACACCTTACTTTACTATAAGGTGTCTGTGAACATGTCTTGCCATGTGTCGGCTGGAATTGGCTCTAGCCCCCTCGCAAACCTGCAGGCAAAGGATAAGCGGTATAGCTAATGGATGGATGGATGTGAACATGTATGTTTCCAACACACACGAGTGTTCAGGAGAAGCCCTGCAGACGGCAAAGAAGCAGGTAGAGGCGGGGCTGAGGATATGGAGGGAGGGAGAAAGGGGAATGGGGCCATTGATTGGTTAAGGCTGAACTGTGATGTCATGCTTTGCGGCCCTGCTGCCACAGCAACGTGAGACTATGAGGTATGGGAGAAGGAGATATAGTGGCAGTTGTCCATGGCTATGATGTGGGGGGGCGGGGAGGGGGGGTAGACTAGGAGAATGAATGTGGACGGGACGGGGATGGCTGGTGTATTTTCCAAATATGCTTAGGTGTACATATGCCCAGTGTCCCTATGTAACCCCATCTTTACCTATGGGGTTAGATTGGGACAGCCCTGAGGGGGGAAAAGCTTCTTTGCATTATCCTGCTCTTCCTAAGTCTGCATTTTTTATTCTGTGCCTAGAGCCATCATTGTTTTCCCTGTTGTGTGTGGGTATCACATGACTGCCCCCATCTGGCTGGTAGGTGTAACAACAGCCTCAGGATAGAAGCTGATGTGGTGTGGTTGAATCTCCATTGGCCGTGGTGTCGATTCCTAGTCGGTGGACTGTTAGCAGGGGGAGTGGTTTAGTGTGTCCCTTTGTAGCACCTCGATGAAGGGTCTCACTGCCAAACGCTTGGTAGTCTCCCTGGACTAACTCATATTTCTTTTTGTGTTTCACTTTGTCCAGCAAGAGTAGATTAAGGCTTCCGCAGAGCTGTTCAATGAAGAACTAAAGAATCTGTCCAGTAGAGTACAAGAGAATCTGTCCAGTAGAGTACAAGAGAATCTGTCCAGTAGAGTACAAGAGAATCTGTCCAGTAGAGTACAACAGTATCTGTCTAGTAGAGTACAAGAGTATCTGTCCAGTAGAGTACAAGAGTATCTGTCAAGTAGAGTACAAGAGGATCTGTCCAGTAGAGTACAAGAGTATCAGTCCAGTAGACTACAACAATATCTGTCCAGTAGAGTACAACAGTATCTGTCCAGTAAAGTACTAGTGTACTACAGCACTACCGTGTCCAGTAGTGGAGTTTAGCAGCTGACTCTCTGCTCCTCTCATGACAGAACCGGCAGCTGCTGAAGGACAGCTTCATGGTGGAGATGGTGGAAGGGGCTAGGAAGCTGCGGCACGTCTTCCTCTTCACGGACCTGCTGCTCTGCGCCAAACTCAAGAAGCAAATCGGAGGGTAAACGGAAACGTCGTATACATGTGACAATGTCTACTAACTCGGAGGAATGGTGAGGTGATCGTGTTTCTTCTCCATCCCCCCTTCGGCAGGAAGGGACAGCAGTACGACAGCAAGTGGTACATCCCCCTGTCAGACCTCACCTTCCAGACCTCGGAGGAGGGGGCAGAGCCGCTCACCATCGCCCAGGTGCCCGACGAGGAGCTGGACTCCATGAAGGTCAAGATCTCCCACCTCAAGAGTGAGCTCCAGAGAGAGAAGGTACCCACAGGACACACAGCAACTCCCCTGAAATCGCGCAGGCTGTCATTTGCTGTCTAATAGGCCTTCCATCATTCATTTTGATTTGCCGTGTGCTCGTAGAGAGCCAACAAGGGCTCCAAGGTGATTGACAGGCTAAGGAAGAAGCTGTCTGAGCAGGAGTCTCTGCTGCTGCTCACCTCCCCCAGCATGGCCCTCCGTGTGTACAACAAGAACGGCAAGGTGAGCTGGGCCATCCCTCTGGCTGTTTGCAGGCCATGCCCTGTGCCAGGGTTTCTATACAGTGCGCATATGGTGGGAGCTATGCCCTGAGCCAGTGTTTCTATACAGTGCACATATGGTGGGAGTTATGCCCTGTGCTAGTGTTTCTATACAGCACATGTTTGAAGTGAATTCTGACCTGTGCTAGTGTTTGTGTACTGCACGCATAGTATTTGTTTACAGCGCACGTATGGTGGGAGCGATGTTCTCGTGGTCCGTAACTGACCACTGTGGGTTCTGTGTTGTAGAGCTACACGTTCCTGATGTCGTCCGACTACGAGAGGGCCGAGTGGAAGGAGATGATTAAGGAGCAGCAGAAGAAATGTAGGTGGAAGACACACACACACACACACAGACACACACACACACACACATTCTGTCCTTAGATGGATGGACTTTGACCTTTTTAACACTGTCACTGTGGGGTGTCCCCTCCCCCCAGGTTTCAAGAGCTTCTCTTTGACGTCCATGGAGCTGCAGATGCTGACTAACTCCTGTGTGAAGCTGCAGACAGTCCACCACATCCCCCTCACCATCAACAAAGAAGGTTAGGGTCCGCCCACTCAGAGCTGTTTTCCCAGGCCCCTTTGGAATGTCTCTCAAAGTCATCAGCCAAGCATTTCAATGCACGGACAAACTAGGAAAACAAGATTGTGATCAAGGCAACACGCCAGCGTGTACAACAACATCAGCTTTGATGCTCATAATTGTGAGATGGCATATCGCTTAGTAGTATGGAAACAAGGAACGAATGGAATGATGATAATGAAGATGGTGGTGTTCTGAACCATGTTTTCATTTCACTCATGGCCGCTGACTCAGCGCCAACCTAAGCAGGAAATCACCTTTTTCTAATCTCCCTCTTCTCTCTTCCTCCCTTCTGTCTGTTTTTGTCTTCAGAGGACGAATCCCCTGGACTCCACGGGTTCCTGAATGTAATCGTCCACTCAGCCTCCGGCCTCAAACAAAGCCTGAGTGAGTCTCCCCCCTACTCAATGAGCCTCTGGAAATGCTTTAGAGAAGCCCTAGCTAATCTCCTGGTACACTGCCATATAGAGTGCCCCTACCACACTCTGTAAGTCAGCGAATCTCCTGGTACACCGCCACATAAAGTGCCATGCCACACTCTGAAAGACAGGCACTATGGTGACTGGTTTTAAAACAGAGAGGATCGTGTTCAGTGCACTAGCAAGGAGGAGAAACCTAAAAGAGTACATGTGGAACAATTTGAACTGGCCCACACAGGGGGATTTTGCTGCCTGAATCCCAGACTCCTTATTGGGTCATCACATCAGGTCATTCGTGGGTTCATCTCATTGTGGTCCCCGTCTCCTTGTTTTGTCAGATCTCTACTGCACATTAGAGGTGGACTCGTTTGGCTTCTTCGCGAGCAAAGCCAAGACGAGAGTGTACCGCTACACCACGGAACCCAAATGGAACGAGGTAGGTGGCCAGCAACCGGCACAGGCAAAATCAGGAGAGGGATTTGGATACGTTCGGAGAGGCACATCTTTGCGGACCTTGCCCCGAATAGCAATCTGTGGTTCTTCCTGTTTACCGACCACAACAGTAACCCCTGCATTTAGAGGGCATGGCAGCTGGCGCGGTGGCATGATGCTGTCCTAATTAGAGACCTGTACGTGTGGTGTGAGGAGCTACTGCATGCTACAGAAACAACACAGAGCCCAAACAGTAGGGTGCAGCTGGATCCCCTCCAAGCACACGCGATCTCCCACACACACGTACGCACGCTGATAAACACAGAAACGCACACACAAGCAATGCCTGATGTATGAGTACTGTGAGCGCACGCTGCTGATGTGTTTCGGGAACGTGTAGGGCATCTTTGAGAAACGATCAGCCGGCGTGCTCATCTGCGGTGAGAATTTTCAGTTTTCAGGGCCGAGAACTCGAGCATCGTTCTGCTCAGCAAAGTGGAAACAGTGTTAGCTAATGAGGAGCCTGTGATGATGATTCACGTTGGTGAAAATTCTTAGTGAACAGCACAATATGCCGGCCCTGAAACGATGCAGAAGTCTTCCTTTTTGATAATTAAAGAGGATCTCCATCAAATGTGCACCGTTCTGTGATGTGTTTACAGTCACTGAACACTCAGACATGGTTATGGACAGATTTAATTAAACTAAAATAACTTAGTCCGAGACATATCTTTCTCCAAACCCCTTTAACAAAGATTAGCGATCGTTTTTAAACTGTGCGTGTAAAACCTATCAGTGCATGAACATTCTGGTTTTTGCTCCGCTGCAGGAGTTTGAGATTGAGCTGGAGGGCTCGCAGACCCTGAGGCTCCTCTGCTACGAGAAGAGCTACAACAAGAGCAAGCAGAACAAAGAGGACATCGACAGCACCGACCACATCATGGGAAAGGGACAGCTCCCGGTATGACATGACGTCACCCCCCTCTCCCTCTCCCTCCCTTCTGTCTCGCTCTCTTTCTTTCTCTCTCAGCTCTGAGTCACCTGTCACACACTGTTATATCACCACCGTCTGAATCTAAATCCTGGTGTAACTGTGTTAACTTGTCACAGAGGGCTCGATGGAATTGACTCGAGATACCGATTCAATCTTTGTGTTCATTATCTTAAAGACGGGCTGATTTGATATTAGTACATGTTGATCTTGTCCCTTAAATCCTGTCTCCAAGTTTTGCAACAATGGAGATTTTGTAAAATTATCTTTATTTATTGACAGTACATTTTTGGTTGATCTAAAATGCTGGGATTTAGAATCAGACTTCATTCCATTATAGAGACTAGTCTTAAAGGTGTGGCTCTAGAGACAGTACCCGTAATTCATGTGGTGTTTTTCCTGTAAATGTCATGTCCAACATACTGCTTGGGATGAACCTGAGCCAGGGCCAGCAGTACTAGAAGGCCTGTCACCATGGTGACCTACAGATGCAGCCTATAGAGACTCCCTTTCTGTTTGTGTGCCTTGTGTGGTGGGGCTTGTCAGGCTGGCTAAAGCCTTCCCCTGGGTGTTTAGTTGGATAACTCCTGCTTTGTTCTGCTATGCTTCCTGGGGACGTGCTGATGTATAACCCCCTGCACCCTTCCCCCGCACCACGCCAGGTGTTTGTGTGTGTGTGGTGGAACATCACATAATACTCAGTGGTGTATGCTTACACACTGACAGAAGATTATGTCAGACGTAGCTTAGGTAACTTTTGTTGGCCGTCAAACCCCCAAACATGGGGATGGTTCTCCCTCTAGTGGTGACGAGTAAGCTAACACCGGATGGTTGACATTATGTTACAGTCTCATTTCAAAAGACAATGTTGTCAAACACAAATCTTGTGGGTAATGAAAAAAAGCATCCCCAAACCTTATGCTCACTATATCTATACATATTGACACCCGTGTGTCAATCTGGCATTGTGCTAAACGTGATGGCAGCCTGATCGGCTCTATACCCAGGCCGTTTCAAAACAAACATGGAGCAGAATGTCTCAAAGCTGAACAGATTAGTAGGACAGGGCCAGCAGATGTTTCCAATCCACTTTTTCACCACCCATCTTTGTAGTCCAGGGGAGTGGTCTAGTCCTGGCTCATTGCTCTCAGTGTACATACGGTGGCTGGGGAAGGTGGAGTGGAGCTCCAGGGTGTGGGTGTGCTGCTTGGTGCCTGGGTCAAACTAAGGGGTCTGGGGTCGGCTTGCACGGAGATGGTGGAGCATCCGACTTCTCCTACTAAGGCTGACTTATGCAGGGGGATAAGTGTGGACTAACAGGGGGTGCCACACACATGAAAAGAAAGAGACACGGGGACCAGGAGGGATGTTCCACCCTCTGGTGGGTGTGGGTGTAGCTGGGCTGTAAGGTATAGAGATTTGGCACGTTACCAGTCGAGACCAGACAATCATTTACAATCATTTTCACAGAACCAACAGCTTTTGACAGTGGACAACAGACGAGAAACGACAGAAAAGACAACTCAAAATGGCACGAGACCCAGAGCCTCTGTCTAACCTCCATACCATGAATGGGAGAGGCCTGGGCTCTCCTTGCAAGGCAGAGAAGCAGTGTAGTGGGGGGGGTAGATCGGTCCCTATACCCAGGAAATTGTCAGGCACTGGGGGTCCGTTGGGCCAGGCAGTGGTGTGGGGGGTGTCCTCCTCAGACACTGTTAGGAATCATTTTGTAAGGTTGTAGTTTCCTTTATTTCACAGAGAAGGTAGATCCACAGAACGAACACTGTGTGTGTTTCTGTCCATCTAATCTAGATCATCAACGTGTGTGTGTGTGTGTGTGTGTGTGTGTGTGTGTGTGTGTTTGTGTGTTTGTGTGTGTGTGTGTGTGTGTTTGTGTGTGTTTCTCTCTGTCTGTCGGTGTGTGTGTATTTTGTTGGAGTTTGTTGATGTGGATCAACTATTTGTAACACACAGTATGTCTTTGAATGTGTTGTGGGACTCAAAAGAGCAAAAGCCCACTTTTGTTCAGGGTTTTGGGTCCATTCATGTGGGAATGAGAGAATGTACATCTCCCCTCTCAATGGGCGAACGCTCTGGTGGGTGACAGAGATGACTCCATTAGACTACGGCCGCTCCGCATTCTCCCAGATGGGGCTTGGCCTAGGTGGGACTGAGTGATGAGGTGAGGGCACACAGTGAACTGTGGGTGACCGTGTGGGCCCAGCTCCCTCTGCTCCAGATGGCAGTCCTGATTAGTTGACTAATGCAGGCGGGCACAACTCCAGTCCCAAGCGGCAGCCAACTGGCCGGGGAGGTCTTGTTTGCACATGTATCAACTCGCCGCGCAAAGGGAAAGGCTGCCATTTAGAAGTAATGAAACATGCAGGAGTTGTTGTGCCCATATGCCTTTGGGATGTATCAGTATCATCTTGTTTTTAACCCCCCCTCCCTTCTCTCTCTCTCTCTCCAGCTCGACCCCCAGACACTCCAAGGCAAAGACTGGCAACGGACCGTCGTTCCCATGAACGGGGTATGTGTGTGTCCTCGTTTGCTTGTCTCCATGTGTTTTTGGTTAACTAAATTGATTCATCAAAAAAGCTTTTACATACTTACTTACTTGTATATTTCATAACAAAAATCGAATTCTACTCTTTGCGTCCCGGGCCATGATGTTTCAGATTGAGGTGAAGCTCTCTATGAAGTTTACCAGCCGGGAGTTTAGCCTGAAACGGATGCCGTCACGGAAACCCATGGGTGTGTTTGGGATCAAGATCTCCACAGTGACCAAGTGAGTCCACCAATAAGATGTCATTACCATGTATACACAAGCCACAGACCACCGGCCACCTGTTTCCCCTTAGAGGCTGCGTCCTATTCCAGATGGGGGATGCTAATGATCCGAGGTAGCATGACGTGGGACAATCGGAAAGCGAGAGCTAACGAATTTAAGGACAAGGAGGAGAGGAAAGAGTAATGGAGATAGACACTGGGTGTGTGTGTGAGAAAGAGAGCTAGAGAGAAAGATATAAAGAGAAAGTGAAGCCCCCACAGAGCCCCTGAGCTTCTTACCCTGGATAATCCCAATCATCAGTCTCCTGTTTGCCAGTCATCCTAGAATTAACCCAGACTTGGGAGAATCTAGGTCCTGCTTCTGGCAGATAGCTAGCACACAAACAGTGTGGTGTGGCAGAGCCTCTGGCTGGCAGAGGCTGCACACAATCTTCCGGGAGGCTACTAGACTTAATGAGAAGTGCTGCATACGAGTGGATTAACGATTTTTAACAGTAGACAAATTTAGCAGTGAGGACTGAGGTGACGACAGGACAATATATAATATATCAATAAAGCATTATTCATAGTGGCACCCAGTCTGTCTACAAACACACTTTAACCCCAAATAGCATCAGTATGAAAGTGTTGACAAGCTGTCGGCATGAACTGGGTCGTCTGATAACTTAATGCAGAAAAAATTGCAGTATGGCAGCTGCTGTCATAAAAGTAAATCGATTTCCATTTCTGCCTTGAACAGCCAACAAAGCCAGATCTCTGAACCGGCGTTATGGTTTTCTCCATTAGGCCTTCTAATGTGTTTGTTATCCAATGGTGTTTGTGTGCAGACGGGAGCGCTCCAAGGTGCCCTACATTGTCAGACAGTGTCTGGAGGAAATTGAGAGACGAGGCATGGAGGAGGTTGGCATCTACCGGGTATCAGGAGTGGCCACAGACATCCAGGCCCTCAAGGCTGCCTTTGACACAAGTGAGTATCTTGGACCTCAAACCTCCACTTGGCATGAGAGGACGGTACTGGGATGCTTCGCTTGCTGTCCAGCAGTTATTACCATTATAATGAAGGTGGAGATGGATCTCATTGCCATGTGTCCAAAGATCCCGTTTCCTGATGTCCCCACTATGTTTGTTTTCTTCAGGTCTGTTTCAGAACTGCTGGCCAGTTGTTGGGCCCTGCGGGTATATTGAATGGGTTTGCTGACATGAGCATTTTCCTCCTGTTTCTAGCTAGAGTTCTTAACCTAATGGCTAATGGCTTTTTGTTTACTAATGGTTAGGTCCAGGTGTGATGCTTTATCGTGTGTTTTTAGGGGCTTCGAATAAATATTTGTATGTGCTGGAAGCATTCGTACCCTGGAGAAAAGCATGTTGTCTATTTTTATCCAACAAAATTGTTTTGTCTTTGCTTGACTGCACTTGAATGCTCTGTCGGCTACCATTTCACCACTTCCTGTTCGTGACTTAGCATCTCATCCTCTTGCCTACAGATAACAAGGATGTTTCTGTGATGATGAGCGAGATGGATGTCAATGCCATCGCAGGGACCCTCAAACTGTACTTCAGAGAGCTGCCTGAACCCCTCTTCACTGACGACCTCTACCCCAACTTTGCAGGAGGCATTGGTAAGCTCACCACCAGAGAAGTTGAATGCTAATGTTTGTGAATATAGATCAATGCCAATCTTATTGTTTATGATACAGCCATGTGTCATGCTGCTTGAGTTATACTGGACCTCCCTTTGTTTTTGAGCAGCCCTGTCGGACAGTGTTGCCAAAGAGAGCTGTATGCTAAACCTGCTGCTGTCACTGCCAGAGCCGAACCTGGTCACCTTCCTCTTCCTGCTGGATCATCTGAAGAGGTGCGCACACACACACACACACACACACACACACACACACACACACACGTTGATTATCTAGATTAGATGGATCAAATAGCCCACGAACAAGCATCAAGCATGTCTATTATTGAATGGAACATGTAATCTGATTCTGTGACGTCTGACACGCTAGAATGTGGTATTGGGCAATGGGGATGTCCCACCCAAACATACAGAGTCATCTAATGTGGATACAATTACCGCATACCAAGCCCTCTTACCAATGAGGTGGCCTTTACCTGTCTGGTCCTGCACTGTGTGATTCTATCCAGGGTGGCAGAGAAGGAGTGTGTCAACAAGATGTCCCTTCACAACCTGGCCACAGTGTTTGGCCCCACACTGTTAAGGCCATCTGAGAAAGACAGTAAGATCCCAACCAACCCCACCCAGCCCATCAGCATGGGGGACAGCTGGTCTTTGGAGGTCATGTCACAGGTAGAACACCTGATCCTGTCTCTCTCTCTCTCTCTCTCGCTCTCGCTCATGTTTTCCTCTTACTTGTTTTTCCTGTTTCTTTCTGTCTGGTTGGGGCTACTAAATTGCTATCTCTTTTGTATAGTGGCGCTCACATTCCATTCATCAAATCCAACCCTTGCTGCATTTTGAACTAAACTTCTCTCCATCCCTGTCCTCAGGTCCAGGTGCTGCTGTATTTCCTCCAGCTGGAGACCATCCCCACCCCCGACAGCAAGCGACAAAGCATCCTCTTCTCTACAGAAGTGTAGAGAAAACACTGGCTCTCCACCAACACGGCCCATGGCAAAAAGATCTTGGTCTCAAAATGAGCCCTCGTGATACGTTGGAGCCCATTGAGACAAGGTATTTGCTAGGACAATGGCATGGGCATTGGATCTTTCTGGCCATATCCTCTACTAAAGACGGTAGGAGTGGGCTGACACTTCAGATGCCACATATCTCTGCTGAAACCCCGTTCTGTTAGATTGGATCTCTGGCGGGATCCTCTGCACCTCCCAGGATCCAGACACTGTTACCCTCCACACTGCCTTCCCTTTTGATCTCAAGCTTCATGAAATGAAGGACTGGTGCACGCGCTTGAAACCAAACATTCAGAAGCGTTCCGACACCGTCTTACAAGGGAAAAATATGGTTTGATGTCTTTCCTCTTCCGTTGGGACCTTCCTCTTTATTAACCTGCTTTGGTAGGAGGCCATCCACATTCATTCAGTTGTATGCTAGCTAAGCAGCACTTTCAAATGTTTCTGTGTGCTCAGCATAAGGATCTTGTATAAGTTGCCTGAAAAATAATGTTTTGTTTCATTTTGGACAATCATCCAAGTTGCGAGTGTGGCAAATCCTTTTTGTTAATCCATCTCAAATATCAAATATCAGTTCCTTGATTTTTCTGACCTTATGTTATGATAATTTATGAAAGTTGTCTAGGAGAAAGACCGAAACCATCTCTAGCATATAAACATAAGCATACAGGATCACCCGTTATAACAATTTGTCTTTGTGTGGCCAAGCCACTGGAATTAAACACTCCCATGTTATAAAGGAGTAATTTACCTCGTAAACAAACCCTTGGATGAGAGAAAGAAATAGGATGTTTGAAACAGAGAACTACTGAGAACAAAAGAAAACTGCAAAACATTGTCTATTGCGGATGTTGCAACTGCAGTTTTTGGACAATTGAAAAGCTATTTCCTTAATCTGTGTCTCAAATAGCTCTGTTTAAGTACATAGGAAGCAATACATTGTCTATGTGGTCTGCAGTCATGTGTTTGTGCTGGAGTTGTCCTCTTTGTTTTAACATAGGACATCCATCCCAATAATAATAATGTATTATTTTGAAGTTATCTTTGGAAGAAAACAAACCATTTATTATTACAGGTACAGTGTGTACATAACACAAACGCTGTATACTTTTCTCGATAATCAATGATGTTACCATAATTTATTTTGAGAACGTATAGAAAGGTGTATTTAAAAAATTATTTGTTTGGTTTAAATGAGAAAGTTCCCGGTCTTGACTTTAGTAGCTGGGAATTCAATTCTGCTGCCATTTTTCCTCAGCCATTCTTAAAATTTGCCTATGTCACATTCACAAAGCCACCTTGGTCTAAAGAAAGTTGGCGCACCGCCTTTACAGTTAAATATACCTGTGTGAAAATGGCACAGCCATGTCATATGTTGGTTGTCCCAGTCTTAAATCTAGACCACCATCATCACATTTCCCATGCTACATTATCTATTACGCAGTCATGAATAATCTACTGCAAAATTCCATCCTATATGTTATGAATATCTTTTTTTAAAATTGAAGTGACCTCTCTGTGCACAAACATGTTTGAACTAGAAACCTTATCTTTACTTTAATGAAGGAACTACAGTTTGGTCTCTGATTCATCAATGACGCCAGTCAACCTTATTACATTAGGCGTCCACACTGTGTATTTGCCCCTTTGTTTTACCAGTATGGCTTAAAGTAACCAACTGGATTGTAAGTCAAATTATGTTTGAATTATTTTGGGAAACACAAGAACATAATCATAGTTTATAGTTTAAATTGAAATACCTTGATTTAACATGCAGGCATGTTTGATTAAAGCTGGTTGTCTTTGTTAACATATTATACTTATTTGGCTTTTGAAAAGAAAGTCATGTCTGGTAATGTCTAATCTGATTATTAAAAGGTCTTATAAATATAAAGCTGACTGGTAAATTTGACCAAGATAAGATATCGTATAAAATGTTAACTTGTTCATATTCTTTTCAATCTTCTTTACTGACTTTGACACGTATTATTGAGCAGACAAATGTACATAGTTAGTATTATCAGTTTGGCAGGGTCAGAAGGAATTTGGTAAGTGTGTGTGAGTGGGTCCTTACTGGCCAGCATGTTTGTATGCAAAAACGGAAAACAAAGTGGACTTTTTTAGGAATGGTTTGGGTACATACAGTGGAAAGATGTCAGAGATAAGTTGTTACAATTCAACATAAAGTTTTTTAAAACACTTGATTATTCAGAAATCACTGACAGTCACGTTCACATTTTCAGGAACATTTGATCTCTGCATACTCAGTCATTTGGTTTGCGACCTGCACATTACATAACTGTAACGTTCACTAGACGTACAACTCTTTAAAAAAATTGCTTAGACTATGTGCATGTGTTAAGGAGACACAGTAGGTACCTTTGTTGTTCCTTTGGCTGTCGTTAATCTCTGAATTAATGTTGTGCCTCAACACTTTAGCTCTTACGGTGGGATACGAAGCAGGAACATGGCAAAGAACATTTGTTTAGAAACTGCTCAACAGTATGAATTTTCCATGAGCTGGATACATCTGTGGTATATTAAGATCTATATATTACATACAACTGGGTCTAGGGCTGTATGCCTGTGTTAGTATTAGTCATAAGAAAACGATCATACCAGATCAGTTTTGGAGCAGAAAAGATCTTTATTTTTTATGTTTTTTTTGGGTTTCCTCGTGCATTTTAGTATTAAGTGTTGTCAATCCTAACCCAATCTTTGTTCTCTTTGTAAAATAAATGTCAGCTCATTGTCTTCAGCTTTGTTTGTCAATACAAATCTACTGTATATTTATTTTGTTGATTAATATAATACGAAGCAAACTGTATTCCAACTCTCTCTTTGCTAGAAAATAAAATGTTTCTAAAATTCTCTCAATTTCTCCCATAAAATACTCTTACAGTGCAATATGCTCTTGATGTTTTCTCTTCCATGTGTCTTACAGGCAATGTAGTTAGAACTGCCAAATGGTCAATATCCATATGTTGTATTGTCATTGCTACTATTGTCTGTATTAACACATGAAAACATTTGTGGAATATCCCACTTTGGAGCAAATTATTTTTTTTACTTTACATGTGTTACAGCAGACGTGCCACTGTGACTGTTCAATAGTTTTGATTCTGTGGTAAAGTGTCTGGAAAAGCCGAGAAAGTTAAATGTGCTAGCCTACTTGTAGGGTTGTATATATGTAACATACTAGACAGAGAGAAACAAAGCACATCGTTTGCTTCTAATTTTATTTATTGTGTCATGTTCATAAAAACTAGACCAGAATATGGACTAATTATGTTTGTAAAACTATAGAAAATCTGAAGATGTATCAATAAATTACCAGCTAAGGCTTAAAGCGTTGGACTTCAGTAAGTGAGGCCTTTTGAATGTCAGCGCAATGCATATTTCCTCCCATATACATTTTGTTCTTATGTTAGGCTTAGGACCTTACTTTTGCTCATGGTACTGTGTCATAAAATAGGACATGTTTTTCTATGTGAAACAGATTTTTAATTCGAAAGAAATACAAAATGATGCTGTATGTATGACTTTGTAGCCTTTTCAGTGTGTGGATACTACTGTATATTGAGTAGTTAATAATAAATAATATAAACCTGGCAATTATTATAATACATAACATATCATAACACATCTATAATACATAACACTCTTATGAGGTAAGTTGGATTATCCTGTAATTTTCTTTAGGTTCCCAGGAAATATCAAGCTTTATTCCATATATTATTTTAAATGTATTAGGACGAATATAGCTCCAATAACATTCCATATTCAGCCTTTTCTTTATGTCCTTCTCTTGAGACTTTAATGATATTAAATTTTTCAACATGCATGTTGCTTGTAAAGCTACAAACGGGGAGGCTCTTGTCTACATTGAGGACAAATACATGATTGAAAGACAATTGCAGACACTATACAACTGTTAAAATAAAATCTTCTGGATAAATGTAAAATATACTGCCTGGATGTTGTTTAATCGTTGAGTTTAGACCAGTTAAAATAAAAATGGTTATTCTAGTCATTTCCATACATGCAAACGAAAGTTCTGTCTATAATAGCAACTTAACAACACTAACAAAAGTTGTGGATCTCGGACCCAAGCAGTGTGTGTGGAAGTTGGAACACAAAAGGGACATCCCAGAATTCCGAGTGTCAGCAAGAGTCAGGAATGTTCTTCCCTGCCCTGGCTGTCAAAAAATAGGGACAGGGTGGGATAGACAGGATGGAGGGAAGTGAATGCTAAACCATTATCATTAAGTACAATTATAATTGTATTGCTTCCGTTACCCCTCGTCAACTATCTCTGTCATTCACAAGTATTTGTTGCCGGGTCTCAACATAATCAGGTACGTTTAGGGAAAAACAAAACGTTATTTGGTTCGAAGAAAACCTAGCTTGCAAAGGTGGCTAGCTAGCGAGCGTTTGGGAGTGTGCACTGTTACTGCGCAGACCGGACCAGTCGCGCTAGCTAATTGGCTTTGACTGTAATTTCAATGGAAAACTAGAAGCTTACGTACCAGCTACTCGCCTTCTTCCACATGCAAACGTGTGTTAGCTGCCGTTTATCTAATTTATTACAAGCTAACGTTAACTAGCCAACGATAATTCAATGAACTTGTTAGCGAGTCGCGTGTAGCTGACTGGATAGCTCGTTAGCTAGCTATTTGAAGTCAACGTTGCTAACGTTACTATAAATCACCACCACAAAATTCTGGGTTTCACGTCAGCGAACTAAACTATATTTTACATGATTATTTTCCGACTTCACACATGTCACATTTTTATTGATATGACCTGCCGTAATTGCTTACCATTAATTTGGCGGATTAGCCTTGTTAGTTTAACTCACTTTAATTTACAAGTAACTTGTTTATTTAACCTTGCACTATTGTATAATTCTAGTATTATTACTTTCGTTACACACTATATATTACCAACTAGCAGGCACTCCTCATCCACACCGGCCAAAAGCCATAGCTAATGCTAAATCTGTATAGAACATTTTTATTTGCATCATCTGCCATCTCCTGTCATACCTTTTATCGTGTGCAAAGCCCTTTTTATTTCTCGTCATTTAGATGAACGTGTTGGTAATTTGTATATATTTGAAACAGAATCACCACAGCTCTTCCTATCCCCAACCAATATATATTTTTAATGTTGTAGCTAAAGTACAAAGGTCATCATCCACTTCCCATCGGCTTTATCAGCATGTGTCATATTTGATTGTGGAATTAATTAGTCCAGTCGGATGGCAGTAAGATAGATTTATTAGAGTTCTAGTAGATTTGCTGAGCAGGTCTACTCAAGGTCATTAGATACCAGTCAGTGTACTTATCACAATGCCAGTTAGTTTAGGGTCTGCATTGGATGTTGAATTACAGTAGACCAACAACACAGGTCTATAAAGAAGCAGTGAATGGCACAGTATAACAGCTCACGGGGAGGACAATTTCAGTATCATCTCACTTGGGTATGCCTAACAAACACGGGCACACAAACAAACCCAAAATAGTTTTTTGACCTAATCTTGCATTGAGATCTATTCTGTTCCTATTGAGACAGCTATGAGGATTGAAGTATGTAGAAACAAGCTATCATTCACGTTTCCAAAATGGGTGTTGGGTTGTAGACTAGTTACAAGTTGGTTGAGTTTCTCCTAAAAGATGCATTATTGGCGTAGTCCCTCCTGATATGGGATCCCTCTCTCTCGCTCTCTTGTGCTCTCTTTCGTTCTCTCGACATCCAGAATTCCTGCAATGTTACTGCTTCCTTCTGTTGTTGTACAAACAATCCCTTGGGAAAATACACCCCAACAACTGACCTCTTGGTTGGCTACAGTATCTGGTGCAACGAAGAGTGCAGGTAAAGTTTGTCCCAAAATGTTTTACCAATGTGGATGATAAATGAGCACCTGGCCTGTGATTGATCGAAGTTGGTGGGTTGGCTTCCCTACCAGGTGTATAGCGGAGATAGCGTTGTTTTGTCTGCAGTTAAAAGCCTGTTCAAAGACTGGGGAGGAGGACCACTGTAAAGGAATGGCCAATGTATAGATTATAGGGCTGTGTAGTTTGGAGCCTTGAGATAAAGGCCAGCTACAACAACTGTTGAGAAGAGAGGAATGTTTTCTCCAGACATTTTCGTTTTGTGCTTGGTGATAAGTTCAATGGATATTTATTGGATTGTTACCAAATGTCTGTCTTTCTTTTTCATTGGCTTTGGACATGTGAACTGTCCAGAAGCAGCTGCTGTCAGTTATATCTGCACTGGAGTTTTTGTATGTCTCTACTCAAAAGTGTCCAAAGCTACTTCTGGTTCTCTGTTATCTATAGGCATTTATCCTTTGCCTTTTAAGGGAAAGCCCACTCACCCAGACCTCAGCTACAGCGCTCAACACTACATCACTGCCTGATGCTCCTCTCATGTGATAAGAGCTGTGGCGTTCCATGGTTATTCCCTCCAATCATAGCCCTTGTTTGTGTTCAAACGCTCTCCCAGCCACAACGGTGTGCGTGCGCATGTATCTGCCTGGCCACAGTTGAACATAAATAGCCCCCAAAATGGGATGTCTGGAAAGTTGTTTAGCCTTCTTCAAAGAGCAAAGCAACGTGGCTGTATACCATGTGTTCTCCTAGGAAGAGCATCGCCTCAGGCATTAGGTAGGCTTGTAAATTGTTATTCTCTATCTGTCTGGTTTTCCCCTCACTCTCTCTGTCTGGTTTTGGGTGAGGATAATGGGATGAAGAAGAAGAGTGGCAGACCTGTGTATAGGCTTGTGATATGGGGTTAAATCCTAATCCATCTTCGGGGTCCTATGAAAAGTGCGTTTTGTGTAACCGTCCATTCGTCCAAAGTGTTTTTGCCGTTGCATTCCTTGGGTCTTTTACGATCCTCTCTATCCCTCCTTCCAGATGTTTGTTATTGGGTAAATGTGCTTTGTGCCTCCCGCCCTCGTCCACTAGGTTGCGCTGTAAATGTGTGAGAAACCTGGAGCCCAGCATGCGGAAGGCAGGCAGGCCAGCGGCAGGCGGCGCGGCCAAAGCCCCGGCAGCAGGCACTAAGACCCTGACAGCGGACCGAGCCAAAGCAGACGGAGGCTCCGCTTGCAGCAACCCCACCACCTCCACCACCACCATGGGCACAGCTGGCAAGAGCACCACAAAGACCTCCACCACTCAGTCTCTGGCCAAGGTATATGATTTGATAAAAAACCCATTCCTCAGCCATCCAAGTAGTTAATTTACTATTAGAAATATTAGAGTACTTATTCCCTGTTAACGCATATTATTATATTATCGTCTTGTGTTATATCTCAGGCAAAGAGCAGCGACGACCTAACATCCGCTACACCAGGACCAGGAGGAGCTGTGATGGGTAATGGCTTGGCAGCCAAAACTAAGAAGACTAGCTCTTCGACCGCCACCGTTGGTGCAAGCAGCCAATCTGAAGGCAAGGTCAAGACCAGCTCAGGTGCATTGAACACTATCACAATATAATGAAAACAACATGAATTCGGAGGATTCTAGGATGAAGCGGTACATGTGTTTAGATATGTTGTACACGTCCAAAACATGTACGATAAGAGTGACTTAATTCTGAATTGAACACCATTTATTGCTCACAAAGTCTTCATCAGTAGTGTATTGCTCTTTAAAGGACATTACTTTTGCACAGATGTAGCTACATTATATTTGTTTCCATTTGTGTTTGTAGGCAAGCGTAGCACATCCTCCATCTCCAAGGAGCCGGGTTCAGTGAGGGATGGTCTGCGCTCCAGAACCTCCGCGTCGAGCCGAAAACCCTCATTAGATTCTACTGCAGCTCCCAAGAGAACCCGAGGACGCACCACCACCGAGTCGGAATCCCGGATGAGCAAGTCCCGGTCGGACGGTCAGCTCAGCAACAAGACGGTGCTGGAGAGCCGCGTGAAGGACCTGCTGGGGCTCGCCGAGAGCAAGGATGTGGAGATCCTCCACCTACGCAGTGAGCTGCGGGACATCCGCGTCCAACTGGGCCTGCCTGAACAGGGAGAAGCTGGGGCAGACGGAAGGACCAGGAGGGTAGAAGAGGAGGAGGAAGAGGAGGAGAGGGAAGACCCCCCCGCCGTGGAGAAGAAGAAAGAGAAGGAGGCGTCTCTGCCGCTCGTCACGGCCGACGTGGAGTCCACCCTGCTCCTCCTCCAGGATCAGAACCATGGCATCCGCAGCGAGCTCAACCTGCTGAAGAGCGAGAACCGCATGCTGAAGGAGCGCCTCAACGCCCTGGGCTTCTCCCTGGAACAGAGGCTGGAGAGCCCCCACAAGGGCCTGCGCTACTCGTCTCTGAGCCTGGAGCTGACCGGGGCCGTCCTCGCGGACGGGGACGGCGGCGGTGCGCAGGGCCCTTCCCGGCAGGGGGCGTCCCCCCACAGCTCCACCCAGGGCTCGGCCCGGGGCTCCACCGAAGACCTCCTGGCCGACCCCCGGCGGCCCTCGTCCCCCGAGGCGGCCGACAGCGAGTGCAGCGAGGCCTACCAGCCGGTCACGTCCAGCGACGACGCCCTGGACGCCCCATCGGGCTCCTCGTCCGAGTCGGAGGGCGGCCCCCCGGGGCACGGTGGGGAGCGCTCGCGGCGCGGCAGCAGCACCAGCGAGGTGTCGGTGGCCTGTCTGACGGAGCGCATCCACCAGATGGAGGAGAACCAGCACTGCACGTCTGAGGAGCTGCAGGCCACGCTGCAGGTCAGGTCAGGAGGTGGTGTGAAAGTAGATCCATTCATGCTTGTCTTTCTACTTTTAGAATAAAAGTATAGCCACCATGCCTTTTTACAAGGCCTTTATGTTTTGTTACACAACAAGCCGTATTGTTAGTCTAAACACTAACTTCCTATCTGTCTTGCCTTTCTGCAGGAGCTGGCAGACCTGCAGCAGATCACCCAGGAGCTGAACACGGAGAACGAGAGACTGGGTGAGGAGAAAGCCATCCTCGTGGACTCCCTGTGCCAGCAGGGGGACCGGCTGGAGCTGTACAGCCGTCAGAGGGACTACTTCCGGGGCCTGCTGGACGATCACCGTGTGCCATACGCCTCGTCCTCCACCTCAGGCGGTGCCGCAGACGACAACGACACTAAGAGCGGCCGCTACCTGGAGCTGGAGCGGCGCTACGGCGACCTGGCCGAGGGCGCCCGCTTCGAGCGCGAGCAGCTGCTGGGCGTGCAGCAGCACCTGAGCGGCGCGCTCAAGATGGCGGAGCAGGATAACGCGGACGCCCAGGGCCTGATCGGCGAGCTGAAGGAGCGGGTGCACGCGGCCGAGCGGGCGGCCGACACGGAGCGGCGGGAGCGGGCGTGCGCAGTGGCCGGACTGGAGGCCCTGCGGGAGGAGGGGGCCGGGGAGCAGGCGGAGCTGGCGCGCTGCCGGGCCCAGTTGGAGCAGGAGAGGCAGCGGATGGCCGAGCTCTACGCCGCCCACAGCGCCGGGGACCGCAGCGACATCCGCCACCTGCTGGAGAGCGAGCGGCGGGACAAGGAGCGGGCGGAGGCGCAGGCAGCCCAGCTGCAGGAGGAGCTGGAGCACACGCGCGACGAGGCGGCCCGGCTGAGAGACGCCATTAACAAGGTGACAGCGGAGTGGACTCAGGGAGACAGCGGCGTGTTGACCACTGACAGCTTTAGGGGCACACTAAATCAGCCCTTGACATGTTTATGATCTCCAGCGTTATTTACTCAAACCTTGTTTTGTTTTTTTACTGCGTGTAATATAATGTGAAGTTATAGTGGTGACTGTCCTCTGTTTGTGCTTCTCTCCCGTTCAGCTGGAGGAGGACTTCCGGGCGTTCCGCGTCGAGGTGCAAAAGCAGCTGGCGGAGCAGGAGAGGGTACTGGGCCAGCAGTGTTCCGAGCTGGAGGAGAGGGAGACGGAGGTGGCCGACATGAAGGAGACCATCTTTGAGCTGGAGGACGAGGTGGAGCAGCACCGGGCGGTCAAGCTTCACGACAACCTCATGATCACCGACCTGGAGAGTGAGTCAAGGGTCAACTTCCATCTGCTGTAAAGGGGAAAGCCCATTCCTTTCCTCTGTTTTCACTGACCTGCTGGTGAAGCCCTGGGAAAGATGGATGAAAGACCACATTTAAACGCAGCGTTACTTTCAGCTCTCCAACTGTGTGTTTCATGTCTTGCTCTCTGTTGACTCGTTTACCTAACAAGATTATACAAAGCTGAATTAGAAAAGCATTTGTTGTAAATTTGCAGCATTTAGCTCTTCAAGATGGGTAACTGTGGGTAGCCTGCACTGTCCAACGTTCTGAACTAAAGCCTTTGACACCTGTTTCTAACCACTAGGTGGCAAACTACTCTCTATTTCACACATCATCGTCTCTTCTCCCCTCTCTCTCTCAGACTCGGTGAAAAAGCTACAGGACCAAAAACATGACATGGAGCGAGAGATTAAGATTCTTCATCGTAAACTGCGGGTAATTTAATCTAGGACTGGGTCCGCTGTAGTTGTGTGAATGGGCCCACTCTAGACGTTTGAGTGTGCTCACCTGTACCTCTGTGGATTGGGGTATCTGCCATTCAGAAATGGCTGTTAATTGCCATTTGGAAAATATGACTCAAGCCGTAAAGACCTTGTACACAAGTACACAATGACTGTTTGGTCTCGTACGTGTGTGTGTGTGTGTGTGTGTGTGTGTGTGTGTGTGTGTGTGTGTGTTTGTGCTGGGAGGCTGCGGGTTACAGAAAGATCCGCTGGACTAACCAAAACAAAGAAGTCAGTAGTAGG
>JAVQJS010099314.1:0-11119 GCA_036024795.1 Galaxias rostratus
AACGCACACATACGCCCACACACAGACAAGCACTTACCAAAAAACCAAACACACACCTATACATGTGCACAAAATACACACACACACACACACACCACACACACACACACACACACACAAAACACACACACATGAACACACACAACACAAACACACACACACACACACACACACACCACAAACACACACACACAAACAAACACACACACACACACAAAAACACACACACACACCCCACTGACACACTCACACAAACACACACACACCACACACACACACACATACACACACACACACACAAACACACACACACACACACAAAAACACACACACACACCCCACTGACACACTCACACAAACACACACACACCGCACACACACACACATACACACACACACACACACACACACACACAAGTCCACCTCCACCATCACAATTCCTGTGTTCAAGCGAACATTGCAAATACATTGTCCTGCTGACTATTTACAGAGAAGCACATTTTGGAACTCAATTTCCACATCCAGGTCTGTGGTGAACAATTCAAAATAATTGGTTTGACCTGAAAAATGAAAACCAAAAATAACATATCACAGAAAGATATCGCAGAGAGAGGGGGAGAGAGCGAGAGGGAGAAAAAGAGAGAGAGCAAGAGAGAGCGAGTTGGGAGAGGAAAATTATAGTCATAGAAGGGCAAACTGAAGGAAAACAGAGTGATGGATTATGAAAAATAAGTTAAGTGAAGCATACTGTCCTCCGACCCAGGACATTAACATTTTAGAAAAACATTAAGAAATAGGTTCTCCAAAGCTCCTGAGGCTGAGAGGAAGAAGCCAAGCTGGAAACACCAAACCTACAAAACTTCATGACATTGGATGGCAACAACCACTTCAAGTCGGAAACGGCAAATGCACAAAGAGAACGTCATATAAACAGACAGTGGATAACCAAAGGACACAAACAAAAGAAAAACACCCTAACAAACACACACACAAGCAAAACACTTTGTTGAAAACAACAGGACATTATATTACAATTCAGGTAATACTACTTCTAAGAATGTGTATTGTTGGGTTTGGAGGAGTTAATTTGACAAGCACCTCTTACGTTTATTCGAGCCTGGTGGTAGACAGCCCCCGCTGAGTTGCTGCATGTGCACCGGTAGACGCCTCCGTCAGGGACCTGGGTGTGTGTGACGTTGAGCTGGCTCACCACGTGGCCCTCGTGCGTCTCGTAGTGGCCAAGGTGATGGTGGCTGTCCTTGATGACGGCATGGTCGTCCAGCGACCAGGTGCACGCAGGCGGCGGTGTTCCCTTCACATTGCACACCAGGAACACAGGCTCGTTGGGATTCACCACTTTCTCGCTGAACGACGACAGGATCTTGGGGGTGCCGTCTGCCACAAGGGGGGGGGGGCATAGGGGGATAGGGTACGCACAAGAGATCAGAGAGGCTGTTGGAGGGCTTGGGTGATGAAGCTGATTCAAGGAAAGTTAAGTTGGGTAAGGTGAGTTTCACATGGTGCTATTGTCTATTCACAAGCAAGATATCGAGTGCTTTCTATCAAGCATTATGTATTTGGGAAGTATTTGATTACTTGTGTCTTCGAGCCCAGGCCCACTCTATGTCTTTATTGATTGTTTGCACAATTCCCTGCCCACAGTAGATAGTTTCCCAGCAGGGTTTAGGTAAACCATTCTACGTCAGCACAGAAAGAGAATAGAGAATTAAAGGCTATATTTGCAATATTTCAACAACTTGTAATTTAGTCCAAGCCTGTTTCTTCTACAGGCCAGATATTGAGTCGTTGTTTTATTAATTGCATTGCCAGTTAGTTGTGAATGTAAGAACAGTAATGAGGTTACATAACGACCCACACTAAAGAGGGAGCGAAGTCGACATAATTGCTAGTGTGCAATCTATCATAATGAATAATAAAGATAGCTAAGATAACAAATTCAAAACAACACACGTCTGGCAGCCTGGCTAAAAAATGTTGGTCTTTGTATCAATGCAAAGACACACATAAACACACACGTAAACAAACAGAATACTTCCAACTGACCTTCCAAGATGACTTGCACAAAGTCCTGGGCGGACATCTTCTCCTTGCGAGCGAAGCACTGATAGGCGCCGCCGTCACTCTTGGCCATACCCTCCATGATTAAGTTCTCCCTGCTGATACCCGTGATGCGGACGTTGTTTCCCGGGTAGATAATCTCACCGTTGCGATACCAGGAGATCTCATAGTCGTCAGAGCCACTCACACTGCAGGACAGAGACACCTTGCTGCCCACACTGCCTTTCACCTTCCGGGGGCTCACAACAGCTTTCAGGGGCTCTGGAGACACAGGGACCAGGAAGACATTATCCCGCCACAGAACAACATAACTAACAGCAAGAATAACGCCAGGAGAACTTATGAGCAGACTGGGAGGGGAGCACAACAAACACAAAGAACAGGGTAGAAAAAATAACCACAGGAGAACCCGTGCACGTGATGCATTCCTTGTGGTCGGTCCATGACTTACGTTTGACGAGCAGCAGGCCCATGACCTCAGCGTTGCCATAACTGTTCCACACCTCACACACGTAGGTTCCCGAGTCGCTAGGCTGGGCGCTGTCGATGAGTAGACCTGTTATGGTCTGGCGGAAGCGGCTGTCGGGTTCCAGGGGGCTGTTGTCTTTCAGCCAGCGGTACTTGGGTGCTGGGTAGCCTGAGGCCTTGCAGGGCAACTCCACCCTATGGGACGCCATCACCTCACGACGGTCAAAGCCATCCAGGATGCCAGGCTCGGCATTGGTGGGGTCTGACAGATACAAAACAAGGGGCACATGTTCCAATAATTGTTGTAATGTCTATCAAAGATTTTCTAGTTATATACTTGCTAAAGTATAATGTTTGTTGTTACAAAACAATTAGCATAGCTTAAAAACGCATTCTACCTCCATGAAATAGCTACAACAAAGGTTTGTAAAAGTAAAAAACTGATCATCAGGCATGGTTCTTTGCTGAGGTCTGTTGGATATGTCCTGACCTGACACGATAAGGCGGGCACTGTTGCTCTGGCGCGTCTCGCCCGTATAGCGGTGTCGTGTTGTGCACCGGTAGTTATTCAAGCCATCCTCAGGGAGGACGTCCACGATGTACAGGGCTCCCGTGGAGGAGATGAAATATCTTTGTCCTGGAACATACAAAGACACCACACAATGAGTGCTGAAAAGCAATGGTCCTGCAAATCAGTCAAAATGCACTGGGGTTTGAGGTTGCCCCGTTGTTCATTAGACCACAAAGTAACTCCTGCCATTTATCTGGGAGCTATTCCATGTATATCCTATTGATGACACACTGTAAGGGTCAATGTGGTTTTATACAGAAAATGGCTTTGACTCCAGTGGCCCTGCTCTGGACTTTTTGTGAGACCAGGTACACTGGCTGGCCTGTCAACTGGACCAAGCTGTGGTACCCAATGCATGGCATTACAAAGTAACTTGACAGCTTTCAAAAAACATGATCTCCTTTGCATGACCTTTGACCTAAGATGCACTTTCCATTTGACCCCTTGTCCCCTTTCTTGGTTAGTTTGCTCAGAACTCTGGGCAGCAACTCCAGCCGTCTCTCTGGCTTTCCCAGAAACGTGTCTACATACAGAAATATGCTAATTCCAGGGATCACAACGAAGCGAGAGCGCTTGTCAACATCTAAACAGAATGATACCTTCCTCGATGCCATACCCCCGCAGGAGAGGACGGATGTCACAGCTCATCTGAAAAATTATTTAGGTGGAGATTGTCTTCACTGTGTGGTCGGAAGGCATGTGAGGACAGAAGCAGTAGAGCACAAACATAGGCTCCTGGGGCAGCAATCCACTGCATTTATGCATTTTTGCTGTGGGGTGCTGCTATGCAGATTGGTAAATATTGGATCTGAAAAATGGTGTCAATGGTAATTTATATATTTGAGGCTTGTGGCATATTGAAGGATAAGGCAAACTATCTCTTAAAAATGGAACGTGCATTTTGTTGTACTTCTGAGCCAAAATGATATGTCTGTGTTCTGAAGGGCAAGAACACCAAAAGGCAAAAACGTGTTGATGTTTTCTTACTGTAGGTCCTTCATGTGTAAACAAAGAGCAGACCGCCAACCTTGTGGCATTGAGGAATCAGAAGCTGGAGGGATAGAGAGGGAGAGTGTGGACTGCTGTAAGCATTGACCTAGTTACTGCGGCATAGACACCAGTCTATGGATTTTGTATCCTAGAGGAGTTTCTGCTCATGGTTTAAATGCAGTTGTGTGAGACAGGCAACCAGCAATTAGAATCCATGGAGAGGTGAGGGATTGAGAACTGAAACAGTATAAATGGGTTTGTGTCTGTGTATATGTGTGTGTAAGGTCTGTGAGTGTGTGTGTGCGTGCGTAAATCTGCAAATATATAAGTGTCAATCTGCCTTCTATTTGTTTGCTTATGTGTGTTTGTGTGTAGTGAGCGAATTAACAACACCATCCCCTCTCCCTCCCTTAATTTTTTTCCAACGGCATTATTTAAATTCAGGGCCACCAGAACATCGATGTGCCTAATACAATTGCAGGTATTGGAGTAAGTCTGACGTTTCACTAGTTCATATCATAAATTAGGCTAAATATAATTTGATAATGGGCAACGAAAAGGCCTAAATATATATTTGAGCCGGTCAAGTAAGAAAAAAGCTGTTGAAACTCACTTCAATTCGATAAAATCAGGGGTAAACCCAAGCATATCCGTGCGGTTGCATGTATATTGGCATATTGAGGCAAGGTGGGAGAGAAGAATTACACTACTCAGCAACCACGTAAAAACTCTTCTGTAAAAACGCATGACATGTAAACCTAGGGCGTTGTAGCCTAAATTTGTCTCCATCGGTTCAAATTATTATCTTATAAAAACCGAAATTAACACGTTTACAAAGTATATCTGAACGCAAAAAGTCATGGTAGCGTGATGTCAACACAAGGCCAGAAGTATTTTCATAAATGTGGGCGTGTATTTATTTATGTATATATATATGTATGTATATATTTTATGGCGAATCAGACACCAAAACCGAAAAGATCTCTTTAAATGGCTCTGGCAGACGCTAATCTAGTGATGTTTTGTCGCGGTTTAATTACGATTTCCAAAGAGAATTAATTGCGCTTAGGGATTAAAAGGCAGGCTGCACTTTGAAATGGCAGCCTTTACACTTAGAACGGATGACAAAAGTACAGTAAGAATTGTTTGAGTAAATAATTAAACAAAATCACATTCTGATAGGGTTTTGTAGTAGTAGGAGCCAGGCTAAGCCTAATTGTAGATTTTAGGGCTCGTCCTGAAAAACTGAAAACAGATTGAATTACACCAAACTTAACGTATTCATTACAGAACACCTAAATTAACACCTAAATTAACGTATTGATTAGCTTCATTTGCCAATAGCGTGCCAACATAAGATTATCCACATTTTATGGAACCCCAACGTTAACATTTTGTTGCAATATGGGGGACTCACATCTTAATCGGGGCTTCTCAAGACCCCTTACCTCTGACATACCACATTTCGCACAGTGTGTGCATACGTGCAGGCGCATTTTTATGGTCATCTGTATGATTATTGGTCAGAGTATCCTGAGGTCAGATACAGAAATAGCAGTGCCTTCTGACAGCGTTACGTTCTCAATATATCGTCTACATTTCTGGTCATCTATAACTCGATTGCCAAACCGCACTTAAGCATTAGACTAAATTGACATAATGGAAATTACAACGCTTAAAGGTGGAAACTCTTTTTTGTATTATTGCATAGGTTTAGATTTACATGGTCTTATCATATCATTCAAAATGAAAATACACACTCTCGTGCATGAGCATGGGGGATTTAATGTGACAATTGCACACACAAACAGACAGGCCTACACAAGCAAAGCTGTATGCTCTTTTTTCCACCCTCGGGCTTCTCCATTTTGATTCTGTACTGGTCCTCAGAAATCTCACTGTGGAATCCATCTTGTGCGAAACAAAATGGTATGTCTCCCTAGCTGCTGTGTTCAACTGCAATTTTCTCTCCAAGCACCTCGCCATGTCCTCTAGTGGCTTTTAAGACATCAGGGCAGAGAGTTATTGGGTTATGACAGGCGGACGTCCAGATGCGAGGGAGGAATCTAAGACAAGCTATTTTATTCTATATCCTTTTTCCATTCCTTCTCTACATTATTTTAAACAGAATGAAAGTGGTATTTCATTATGAATTAGACAATAACATGTCAAGACAGTCCTATTATTTCAGACAAACTCCAACATTTCCTAAATGCATAGTCCTTTAAATACATGCAAACATTAAGCTGCTGTATTGTACATGCAAACAGGACTGCCACCAAATTCGACAGCCTAATAACAGTGATCATAGTAAATTACCCCCATTAAAAACAGGTAGTGGGGATTCTGCCCAGTTGCCAATGTTCAGGCCTTTTCTCACATGCGCTCTGAGCCGACCGCAAAGGAGCTTTCCTTTCTCCCAACATACGTAATCTAATCACTCCCACTTTTCCAGAGAGGGGATCTAATATCTCCTGTCAACTCTCATACTTAGCATTCTAAATAAGCCTAGACACATGGATGATCCGGTCTTTGTGTCCCCCTCACTTATACAGGATGCCCTTTAAGAGGTGGCCCAATACTCCTAGAATAAATTGGACTTCCTGCTATGTATCACAGTGATCGGGGAAGTGCCTTTCTGAGTATTAGGGCTGGTAACCCACAATAGATTGCATATGGAGGTCAGGACAAAGAATGCCATACCTGTCTTCACTCAGTAAGATACAAAATATTACCACAAATGCTACTGTAGTAAAGGAATAGGTAATTTGATCTCACAATTGGTTTGTTTGTTGACCATAGAAGGTGCTAGTTACACTAGAAAGGTGCTATAAACTATAACCGAATGAGTTAAATTAGAGCTGTCAAACAAATAAAACATGTTAACATAGTTAATCACAAGTGTCCATAGTTAATCATAATAAATCACATATCAATAAAAAAAAATCTGTTAAAAATTTACAACAAACAGGAAATATTTTATGTTTTTCAAATTGTTATCATCATGGGAGAGGACAAAATGTGCTTGGCTTATGCAAATATATGTATTATTGGAAATCTATCAACCACACATAACAATTATTGTCTAGGAACCCCAAGTTTCCAATGGCCTCAAACTAGTGTTGAACTGCATGTAGAACAAACTTTAATATCTAGGTTCGGACTAAAAACTCTGTGTTAATTGTATAATAGGTAAATGTATCAGTTGACCACTTCGATATCAACATTCACTCATACTTCTTACAACAACCAGAGTGTAATTGTGTCACTGTCTGCCTGCGTGCAAAACAGTTACTCTTTAAGATTAGATGTTTACTGATAGTACCTACATTTAATCAAGAGTATCTAAAAAAAATGCATTTTGTCTACAGATTAATTTCTTAATAATGCGTTAACTTTGACAGCCCTAGTTTAAAAATAAGTAGATAGAGACAACAGGCTATAAAAGACACAGAACAAACATGGCTGTCTGGGGCATCCACATAAGCTCGTAACCAATGTTTATACAGGTATATACTAGTGCAATTTGCACAATAAATAATTGCCCCTCTTCTGGAGCTGGCTGTCTTCCTCCTGTGGGGGATGTCAGTGGAGCAGTCGGTGTGTTCTCAGTTTAATTGCTAGCTGCTCAGGGTCAGCAGTGCATAGCGTCTTGTGGCGCGGCCAGTGATCTGATTTGATCTCTAATCTTGTCTGATTGAGGTCAGGTCAGAGCAGTAACCCCACTAGGGAAGCAGGCTGCAGACTTTTAATATCACCTGATTATCAGAAGATGTATTTTGGTCGGGTCTGCAAGGCCGCCAAACTTGGCTTGTTTCAACAATCCCTCTCAGCGAGGCCGACACACATATCTGGTTTAGCCACTCTCTGGCTCGTATTCCTGTGCTAAATGCACCTGCTGTGCACGTGGACATTGGGAGGACAAGCGAGCCACAGTCTCAAAGGCCCTGCTTCCTGCGGTCCAAACACATAGAACTAGACAAGTAGAAGAGACAAGCCCCTGTCATTGAACACTTTACAGTGGCTTATTTAGTGCTAACATATCGCTAAACAAAGCAATCCGATATAAAGGATGGGATGATGGTATAATGTCGGCCATTTCATGTTTCGGTACCAAACCACCATGTGGCACGGGTCTTTTTTCTTTCTACTCATTTACTTCTACCTAGAAGCCCTGGCACAGTGGGGGATTTTTCACCCCAGCTTGAATGCTCAGAAGCTCCTTTCTGTGTTCCCCTGAAACGGCTTTCTGTTTCTTGCTGGCACTCCATCCTTCCTCCTCTCTCTCCCTTCTCTATCCCTCCATCTCAGTGTCTAGAATGCTAAATTCAAGGCTAGATCTGACAAGATTGGGCAATGAAACCTAGTGTTCTCCGGCCCCAAGGTTAAAGTGTGTATTCTCCTTGCTAAAGAAGATTTGGGTAGATACCGCTTTACAGTATTAAAGTATGAAAGTAGTAATGTACCATGCCCAAAAATCATGTTGTGTTGTTTTTAGGCCACAAACAGTTGTTTCTACTGTATTGTTACTGAATCAGATAATCTTTAACAGTAGTCATCTAGCTTTCTAGAATATATCCAGCCTAGAATCATTTTAGCACTTCTGTAAATGAAAGCCACCATTTTGTTTTTATGTCAACCTGCATCTCCAGGGCAAATAAAGAATGCATCCCATCTACAGCTGCTGCCCCTCAAAATAAGCAAACCTACCAAACGACCGACTGGCGAGCACGCACGACGGAGCGTTAATAATGAAGGTGTGCGTGTGTGTGTGTTAGTAAGAGAGGGTGACGAAGCGTGCTGCCACTGCCTTTCACTTCCCCGATTCCAGTTCCCTTACAGACGCATCAAAGAACCACTTAAGGCTAAGGCTCTTTGATCCCTCCCTCATCTAATCTTTTAAAAATATCAGTCAATATCTCTCAGGGCGGTGTTTGGAAATTGGGATTTTAAAGGAATCATTTGATGGCTTGACTGCCTTGTTAACAGTTTGCCTGCAACTCTGTGAGATGCCTCCCCCCCCAAGTGTGAATTAAAGATGTATTTTCACCCTTCATAAAAGATCCATGCAAAAAAAATGTCCAGCTGCCATGAAATTAAGCATGTATATTTCATAAACAATCGTTCAACTGAAATATGTCGTTTTGGTAAATGATGGATCTTCAGTGTTGAGTTTCCTTTGAATTGAAGGAAAGTCCATCTGTACAACAAAAATATATTTAAAAAAATTGCCAAGGTTAAACCACCCTAAAAGAAAAATCATCCAACCAAGCAAGGCCCCTCGAAATCTCATAATGTGCAACTATACATGAGGAGACCACTTACTGGGTGGAACACCAACTCTAATTATGACAACAGTGGACTATATGCAATTATCACCAACATTACTGCAGGCACTGTTTGCCACAATCCCTGTGGCTTTGTGAAATTGTTGACCTCTCAGCTTTAGCTCTCAACGAGAATGAGAGACTGCAATTAAAATGTTAGAATGGGGGATACAGTAAAGAAAGTCAAATAAATGTATAACCAACTTTGACAAGGAGTTTAATGACAACTTTCAGCTATCGTCAGGCATTGAGAAGTGGCCTACAGTTTTTAGTGAATGTCCAAATTCCTTCAAGACAAACGACAGCTGTTGAGGATTACCAGTTGGCTAGGTTGAAGCTGGGGAGCACTCTCAGAAGTCATATGACTTAGAACATCTCATTACTTTGGAAGGTATTCTCCATTTCTAGCTGCTTTTTTCCCCAAAAAATTGTGAGGATATTTTGGTTCTGTTCCAACATAGTTGCTGCCTGTCAGGAATTTCTTTGCTCAGAATAACATTGAACACTTTGAACTCCTTCTTTTCAGAAACACGTTTAATGAGATGGAAAATTGTGAAAAATGACATAAGGTGACAGAAAATAGGCAAGAACAGTTAAATGGTTCAAGTGGTTAACCAGAAAACATATGTAAAAAATTAATGCAATAGGCAAATAGTGCATAAACCATTGCAAATAATTTAATTGGAATATGTTTCTACCTGTGGCTGTGTCCCAGACATTTACTGTAAAGCACTTGCATGTATAATTCATCGTCTCTCCGTGCAATCAATTGTGGAAGTGTCCGACTATCGCCGCCACAAAGAACTTGTTCTCAACATAGATCACCACGTAGACCCTGTCCTCTACATGGACCGCCACACAGAGCATGCTCTCCACAATGACCATCACACAGAACATGTTCTCCACATGGACCACCCAACGCAGCAACAATGAAAACATCTTTTGATTTTCTGACTCCCTCATGAAAACCGCTCCCCATTCTTGATTTTCTAGTCTGATATAGTTGAAATTTTCTTGTAATTGTCAACAATGCTAACTGCTGTGGCTGGTTTCTGTACTAATTGTAACATCTCGATTTTCACTGGAGGTTAATGCTGGCATTAATACCAATGCATTAAGTGTAGGAAACCAAAAGCATAATTTGTTGAATAGTGAAATATAATACTTGGCTAGGGTCACAAATCGAATTTGAGGGATTATAAAAGAAAGCCTTTTAATCCAAAGGCTACTAAAGGATACTGTAACAACAATCCCACTACTGGGGACATTTTAAGGTATACTTTGATACCTTGTGTATGTGCGACTACAGTGACTATCTACAGCTAGTTAAACAGTTAATTCAATGTAGCAGTGTGTTTCTAACAGCCTGTATCCCGAACCAGTGAGTGGATGCGAGCACTGGGCTACATCATGTGGCTGTGTGGAGCAGCCTCTGCCATCATAACCTAATTATTGCCACAGCTTAACAACAGCAATTAGCACGTTTCCATCAGACGACACTAATTTGTGAATTCCATTCCCTCCCCCAGTCCCAATGCAACAGAGGGAGAGAGAGAGAGAGAAAGAGAGAGAGAGAGAGAGAGGAGAGAGAGAGAGAAAGAGAGAGGAGAGAGAGGCTAGGGTAGAACAAAGGTGAAAGTGAGAGAGTCAGACAGACTCATAGATGACGATGGTGGGAGAGTGG
>JAVQJS010099318.1:0-16711 GCA_036024795.1 Galaxias rostratus
AATCAGAGGCAATCAGCGCAATCAACCAATTAACAATTATCGGCGCTGATTACCTCCACCTGTCCGATGTGGCGAATGGGTCCAAGAGCTGCTCCTCTCACTCTCTCTCTGCAGCCGACGCTCCGGCCACGCCCACTCCACCACAAATGCGTTTGTCACCTTTCCTGTTTCTGTTGCAGAGAACGACCTGCAGCTGAGTGAGTCAGGCAGCGAGAGTGACTGAGCTGGTACCTGGCTGTCCGTCTGCTGCTGTCACCACGGGGGGTCCTTTCCAAGGAGTGGGACCCCACAGAGACTTCAGAGATGTGTTTCCACTAGAAGAGCCCTCAAGGTTCTGTTATAGAGGGGTTGTTGGCTCTATGCCATTTGTTAATGTGTCCAGTCTTGCTTTCCTCAATGTCTGTAGACCAAACAGCTAGTTTTTCCTCATAGCTACCACCCTTACAAAGTGGTTACATGGTAATTTTGCTTGATGTATCTTACCATCTTAAAAAAATACATTTATAAAAGTGGTCACTTAGTAGGTCTTGTTCTAAGGACAAATACCAACCAAAGTTAGTTTATGTTCTGTAAGTCATTCCTGGTTTCACCTGTCTTAATACAAACCATTGTAACGGCAGCACCTCACTAATGGTCATCGTATGAATGGCTGTCTTTGTTGGCCGACTAATGACCACTACCACCACCTTTTGAAGCATTTAGCCTAAATGTCTCTTGCATTTCAATGTAATGCTTACCTTAGCTTTTCTGTGCTGTTATTACATAGTAGTGCCTTAGAAGTGGCCTGTGATGGTTTATTGTCTAGATCTATATAATCTGGATTTTGTTCTGGTGAGTAGGCTGTTCTTAGTCGTCCATTTTGACACAGGACTAATAAGAATGTACAAGGCTCTGCTATAATTGATGAGTTCTCATATAATGCTGGGTTAGTTACCACAGTTTTTACCATAGGATTAATTTGTCTTTGTTATTAGACAATTTATGTCTCCATTTATTGTTTCAGTCTTAAGAATAATTTCAAAAGCTACCTTGTTTGATGTATTGTGTTGCAAGTTATCAGGGGAAAATGATTCTGGGGGAAAACTAGAGCACTAGAATCGGATGCATTCAGTGCTTGGAAAATGCAACACACCGCATTTAGATCATTGCTAGCTCAGTGATATTGTAATGTTTTTGAAAAAGTTCCCTGGCTTTGTAGCTTTAAACCTGCAATACTTGAACCTGATTTATTTATATTATACATATTTACTTTGAAAGACCAACAGATAGTCGCTTAATATATTGTTCTTTGAGGAGAATCATGAAAGGTGGAGTTTATTGACTATTTATGTACCGAGCTGGATGCTCCACACTAGTGATTCTTGAGGCACTTCATGTGCCTCCCTGATTTGCCTTACATGATTTATAACAATGGCCTCTGTTGTTTTTTATAAGAAAAACAATTTAGATGCTGTACCCACTTTCCGGAAACAGGAAACAGCTTTATGTTTATGTTGGACCTCTGCCTTGTCTGTCCATATCCCTCAGGCACGCTGGAGAGTAGGGGAAGATATAAGCCTTATTTTAGAGTAATAAGTGGGAAGTAAATGTGTTTTGCTGTTTAGAATATGGTAGATTCAGTGTATCATTATTGATAAATTATTTGATTATAAATTTCTTTTTAGATAATTAAAGATTTAAATTAAATTATTGGTCTTGTATTTATATTTCTTGTTGTGGGTCTATCACTCGTTAACGTTTATAAAGCAACTGTTACAAGATACAACGTTCTTCAAAACACAAAAAAGCAAAATATTGCAAAATTAGTTAAAAGTATAATTGCCTTTAAGACATTCACATTCGATTACAGGAGTCACGACTTAGGACTCTTGCTAGTTCTGAGCTATGAGTATGGGGTATCAAAGTTCACTTGAGTTCAGATAAACTCTGATCGCGACATATCTGTGTAGGGCTTTCATTTTGAGCGAGGAAAAAGAAGCCATTGTATGCGACGCAGAGCGCTCAACTGGAACATACAATTAAAACCACAATTAGTCGCAACGTAAATATGATCAGCAAGTCACTGATAAATATTGGATTGTGGGCATGCAGAAACGAGAACGCCGATAGATTTAGAAGAGGGCTGACGACATTGACATTCAACCAAAATGTTTACGTGCGACGCTGGTCATCCACTGCCACCAATGTAGTGGATAAACAAAAAACTATGGACGATTTAGATGGACCTGGTTTATTAACTTCTTTGTATTGGTTGATTGGAAAAGGTTATTTTCAAATAACTCATCAAATGCAGGTAAGTGTTGTCAGTCCCTATACGTCTTCATGAAGACTCAATTTCTGTAGGTTACATTATTTACTTGGTTTACTGACGTCAAACAAAGTTATGTGGTCCGAGAGACGTGTCAGTTGATGCGTTTTGTAGACTGACAGAATTGTATTCGAAACGTCTGTGTTCAAAATGTCATCGATCCTAATATTGAATTGGGTGAACCGACCGTTAGAATTGACGAGAGACAAGTTCATGCATCAAAACACCACAGAGGTTTATCGAATTTAACGAGAATGGCAACAATCACTCAGTCATTATTCAGCAATATAAATACACCATGTTCTCTATGGGAGGGCTACTGTGGCTTATCTGTACAAGGATGAAAGTAATGCACGTTAGAAAGTAACATACAATGCAAGTAATGACATAAAATAGGTAAAAGAGAAACAAACATTGTAAAACATATATTTGTTTCACTATTTAAAACGAAGCAACATTTTAAAGATTGAACCAAAACAAGAGTTTTATTGCTCTCATATCCTCCACTAAAACTTGCTTTCTGAGACATCCTGTTGTACTTACTATGTTTAGAGAATAAATAAACTATAAATAGCATTTTTCACCAATTTCATAATAACCTTTGGACTGTCAAAGGAGGTTTTTGTGAGCCTGTCATGACCAATGGATTTTTTCTCTTCAAGGGCTATGAGGGTTGAATGCAATCTCCTTAACAATGGCAACTGAACAAAATGACAAAAGATAATGAAGACTGATCTAAATTTTTGTATCTTGTCCATGCTTTCTGAAAGTAAAGAGATTCATGCCTTTTAATTTTTTATTGTTTATTCATGTCAATCCCAGCCATAGTATTAAGACACACAAAGAGGCACTCACACTACACAATGTTGCGTTGACCCAGCCTCTCTTACATTAATTGTGTATTTCCTTTGTCGTCCACATGGTTGATTACGTTTTTATTTCTCTTTAGATTGTAATTTTTATTTCCAACACATGGTCTTTCTAAATGCCCTATGTCAAACTTGGTTAAACATTAATGGTTCTTTTTAAGTTCCCTTTGCTACTCTAGGATGAATCCCACTTTTCCCAATTTTCTTTCTGATGCTTTGGTCATGAAACATAACCCTTGCCTTAGTTACAGTCTGAGAGGCCAGCACGTCTGTATATTTGAGTTAACCATTCAGTAACACAGACGTTTTAGCATGGTGGATGCTCATGGACAAATTCAGTTTTGCCCTTAAACCTTCTCCACGCTGACAATACAGCTCTGACTGGGTCTTGGTAGAGCACCAGAGCATTGGAAATGGGAAAACATTAAAAGCCTGCATGATACGTCATCCTTGTGCTGACAACTAAATTCTAAAAACATCACTCTAATAGTAAGAGTAATTTAGAGATCTGCATTAATTGGTTAGACACATTCCTCCACTTTTCTGTTCAAAAAGAGGACACATACATTTTCCAAACCTTTTACCTTCCTTTCCTCCATTTAACTTAGATTGAACACAGCAAGATTTATGGCCCCCTGTGGAGGTCAAAGTACGGACCCTTGGTGATTGTGAATGTTGCCAGTGCGGAGCTGATTGAGCAGGTTTTAAGGCAGGAGGGTCGCCACCCCATCAGGACCGACATGCCCCACTGGAGGAGGTACCGCGAGGACAGGAACCAGGCCTACGGGCCCCTTACCCAGTGAGTGGAAACCAAACCATCTTACCACCGTCTAGGTGTTCAGGCTCTCCGGGAAAAATAGGTTCTGTGTGAAAGCGACCTAAGGCCTTGGTGCTGTTGCATGAAGTAGCCTTACTTGTGTTTGAAATCATCCTAATTCTAGGCTTGTTACATTTCAGTTGTTTTACAGTCTGCCATTGAGAAGCGAGACTCCCAGTATTGCGCTCCGTGTGCTTAAACTAGTAGTTCAACGACATGACTTTTCTCACATAATAATTGTTTTTTTGCCCATTTTTTACCACTGAAGCTACAATTTTGTGCTATAAAAAGAAAAATAATACTTTGATATGTATTCACTATTCCCTCTCTACCTGACCTATCCCACCCCGTCCCCTTTTTCTGACTGTTGTGAATGTCAGGGAATAGTGAACTACATGTAATTAAACTAGAGTTAATTAAACTACATCTACTAGATTTCTCTCCATATTGTCTCTAGCTATGCTGTCAAAGTATTGCCTCCTCAACACTGGAAATACCTCTACCACCTTTCAGGGCTGCATGTTATAATTCTAGAATGTGGTATGTGTTTCAAGTCAGGACAGGTTATGCTAACTATTTAAAGTAAACATATTTGTTATCTGGTGGGAATCATTGACTTTCAGCCTGTGTATTTTCATTCTGAAACACATCCAAAATAAGAAACCTCAATGGTATTCTAAGGAGATGGTTGAGTCTTAAGAAATATTTTAAATTCTATTATTGCTTTGGGACATGTTCCAAATCCAAACCTTTGAAACTGTTGTGGTTTGGTCGGTATGTCTAGTGACATGCGGTATACCCTACCATGACTTGAACTGTTTTGGTCTAGTGTCTTGCGTCATGCTGAGCCCTGTGTCTCTTTGCTACAGGATCGGTGTAGAGTGGCAGCGGATCAGGAGCATCTTGAACCCCCGCATGTTAAAGCCCAAACATGTGTCGGCCTACACTAACGCCATCAATGAGGTGGTGACAGACTTCTTGGACAGAGTGATCTGGCTCCGCGACACCAAGAGTGACGGGTTGGTGGTCCAAGACGTGGCTGGGGAACTCTATAAGTTTGCCTTCGAAGGTGAGCAACGAAGGGCGCTCAGTTTCACTGACATGCTGGGACTAGCATTTTGAAAAAAACTGCATTCCAACGCCACATTCTTATCCAAAAGACGTTGGTGTGTTATCTGCGGGTAATCTTTGATGTCAAGGTTTTCAAGATGATGAATAGAGATTGTATTCAATTGTTCTCTCAATATCAGCAGTGCACTGTTTCCTGTTTTTAAATTATCTCCGTGAACTTTGAGGTCTTTACAGTGTTCTTTTAATCCAATTTAAGCTGCGAAATACGATTCAAAACAGATGTAGTAGATAAGTTACAATTGGCTTACGGGCAGTCAAGTGCATGATTCTGACGGGCGTTCATTTTAATTTAAATGCATCATGTTTAAAATAAGAGCGGCACGGTGCCGCGGTGGTTAGCACTGTTGCCTCACAGTAAGAAAGTCCTGGGTTAGATGCCCACCTGAGGGCCTTTTTGTGTGTAGTTTGCATGTTCTCCCCGTGTTAGCGTGGGTTTCCTCTGGGTACTCCCACAGTCCAAAAACATGTAGGTTCATTGGTGACTCTAAATTGTCCATAGGTGTGAATGTGTGTGTGTGCATGTGTGTGTGTGTGTGTGTATGTGAGTTGTATGTCTGTGTGTTAGCCCTGCGATGGATTGGCGATCTGTCCAGGGTGTACCCCGCCTCGTGCCCAAAGTCGGTTGGGATAAGCTTATAGTTACAACTGCAGATGCTGTCTATCTGTATTACTATTTCTGTCTCATTGTCTATTTTGGGTGTTAGACTTTGGGTGTTAGAAAAGCGCTATATAAATACAATTAACTGTTATTCGTAATTATTATACTGAAGGCTGATTTTAGGCAGACATATTTTTTAAGAAAGGTACATACTGATGAATGATTTTAGGTAGATCTATTCTGTAGGAAAGTTAACCTTGAAGGAATGACTCACCGAGCCTTTGACCTTGGCAAGTGATTAGATTAGATAGTGAAGTGGTGTAATGTGTGCTAGTTGGAAATAGGTTCACAGGTAGTAACCCGTCCTGAAAATAGCAACATTTCTGCTGTGATATTTGGATAAAATACCAAATATATTAATCTAAGCAAATTAAAGGCAAAACTACTTCAGGCATTGTGCTGGAACTTCAACTCATATTTTAAAATGGGTAGCACCTCATTTGAACACAAAAAAACTGGTGTAGATTTATTGCTTATTACATCATTTTACTGTGCTATAGAATCCCAATCAAGTATCTCTTATTATTTCCTTGGAATAGTAAGCACAGAGACATGTTTAAGATTATAGTAAATTATGTGATCAGCCATGTAACCGTGTGTGTGTGTGTGTGTGCTGACCCCAGGGATATGTTCGGTGCTGTTTGAGACGCGGATGGGCTGCCTGAACGAGCATGTTCCCGAGGACACACAGAAGTTCATCTACTCAGTGGGGGAGATGTTCCGTCTGTCACCCATAGTCATCCTCTTCCCGAGGTCCTCCTGGCCCTACCTGTCCTTCTGGAAAACCTTTGTGGCCGCCTGGGACCACTTATTTAAAGTCTGTAAGCGATTTCCCTGTTGCTGAATAGAAACAGAGAGATGGAGAATGACAGATGCAATGCTGTATGATCTCTTGACCGCTGGAGTTCATTGCTCTTTCTTAACTTGCACAGCAGGATTACTTTAGCGTAATGGTCTTTGTAGGTCTGTTTTAGAGTGATCTAGGTCATATTGTAATGCAATGTCTCCATCTAGTGGTAAATAATCAATAGATTTTCACTTTGCAGATAGACTAAAAGATTATTAAAAATCGAATTGATGTAGTAGTTATTGGGTGGGCTATACATTCTTTTTGTAATACATTAGGGATAACAGCGTACAATATTATATTCAAATATTTTCAAACCTCTGGAAAGCCACCTTATGTGCCTTAGTCTCAGCTCCGGCATCCACCAGAATCCCACCTTTTGCATTTTGTCCTCAGCGGGGGAGCTGGTGCAGAAAAAGATGGCCGAGATACAGGTGAAGATAAAAAATGGAGAGCCGTTGGAGGGAGAGTACCTCACACACCTTCTGGCCAGCGACCAGATGACCATCACCGAGATCCTGGGAAGCATCACGGAGCTGCTCCTGGCTGGAGTGGACACGGTGAGAATTGCTCGGTCCGTGAAGTGTAGCGACCTTTGGTTCAACAACCTGAACATCTATGGTTTGGCCTAGGAATGGCTTCTTGTAAGACAATCTACATTTGTATGTCTTAAGGCACATTAACGTGTCAGTTTCCACAACAACCATCGCTTGAGTCAATGTGATATTCAAAAAGAGATGCGAAAAAACAGAGTACCTGAGTCCTCTCCGTCCATCCCATTGTAGACGTCCAACACCATCTCGTGGGCTCTGTACCACATGGCCAGGGAGCCGGAGATCCAGGAGCGGCTGTACCAGGAGGTGGTGAGCGTCTGCCCGGGGGACAAGATGCCCGACGCCGAGGACTTTGCCAGGATGCCCTGGCTCAAAGCCGTGGTCAGGGAGACACTACGGTATGCTGGCTCTTAGAAGTCCACCGTTCATCTGACATTAAATGTTTATTTTTGTTAATAACAATAAATAAATACAATGTAAATGTAATTTTTTTAAATACTGTGATTTGTCAGCATGAAAATTGAATTTCCAAACTCACTTTGTCAATACACTTGTTTTGACTAAAGCAAAATCCTTTAAACATTTTCTTCCTTTAACATCCTCTCTGTGTGGCTTTATTCACTAGGTTGTACCCAGTGGTGCCTGGGAATGCCAGAATCAATGCAGAGAAAGAAGTCACTGTGGGCGACCACCTCTTTCCCAAGGACGTAGGTTCAACCTGGTTCTATTGCTATCCGTTGCCACTTGTAATGTCTACAAGAAGCCCAGCTTTTCCATGTTTACACCTCCATAGAGTTGAGCAGTCACTTCCAGCGTAGAAAGTATTCACAGCGCTTCACTTTTTCTACATTTTATTATGTAAGAGCCTTATTCCAAAATTGATTAATTTAATTTTTTCCACAAAATTCCATACACAATACACCATGATGACAACGGGAACATGTTTTTTTGGATTTTTTTTTCTCACAAATTTACGAAAAATAGATAACTAAAAAATCACATGTACATAAAAAAGTATTTACAGCCTTTGCCATGAAACTCAAAATTTAGCTCAGGTGCATGCTCTTTCCATTGTGATCCTTGAGATGTTTCAACAGCTTACTTTTTAGGCCACCTGTGGGAAGTTCTGTTGATTGGACATGATTCGGAAAGGGACACACCTGTCCCCAGATAAGGTCCCACCATTGACAGTGCGTGTCGGAGCACAAACCAAGCACGAAGTCAAAGGAATTGTCTGTAGAGCGCAGGGACAAGATTGTCTTGAGGCACAAATCTAGGGAAGGGTACAGGAAAATGTCTGCTGCGTTGAAGCTGCCAATGAGCACACTGGCCTCCATCATCAGTAAAAGGAAGAAGTTTGGAACTAGCAGGACTCCTAATGTAGCTCGCTGGCCGTCTACACTGAGTGATCAGGGGACAAGGGCCTTAGTCAACGAATTACCCGATGGTCACTGTCAGAGCTCCAGTATTTCTCTGTGGAGAGAGGAGAACCTTCCAGAAGAACAATAATCTCTGCAGCAATCCACCAATCAGGTCTGCATGCTACAGTGGCCAGACGGAAGCCACTGGAATTTGGCAGCCCATTATTGCGGCCCAGCTGGAGTTTGCGGCCCAGCTGTCAAAATGCACCTGAAGGACTCTCAGACCATAAGAAACAAAATCCTCTGGTCTGTTGAGATAAAGATTTAACTCTTTGGCGTGAATGCCAGGCATCATGTTTTGAGGAAACCAGGCACCATTCATCACCAGGCTAATACCATTCCTACAGTGATGGCAGTGGTGGTGGTCGCAGCATCATGCTGTGGGGATGTTTTTCGGTGGCAGGAACTGGGAGACAGGTCAAGATAGAGGGGACAGATGGGCGTGGTAATGTACTCAGACATCCTGGATGAAAACCTGATCCAGAGTGCTCTTGACCTCAGACTTTGTCGACGGTTCTTCTTTCAGCAGGACAATGACCCGAAGCACACAGCCAAGATATCAAAGGAGTGGCTTCAAGACAATTCTGCAAATGTGAAGGTGCTGCAAAAAAGAATGAGCAAAACTGCTCTGAGCTAGGTATGCCAAGCCTGTGGCATCATATTAAAAAAGACTGGGAGTTGTAATTGCTGCCAAAGATACATTAACAAAGAATCTATTTTCAATTCATTTGTAAAAATCTTTTTCATGTTGTCATCAAGGTATGTTGTGTGTAAAGTTTTTAGGAAAAATATAATTCAATACATTTTGGAATAAGGCCGTCATATAACAAAACTGAAGTCAAGTGCTGTGAATACTTTCCGAATGCACTGTACAGTCAATATTGTGGATATTCTTGATATCTCAGCGTCTTTGAGTGTTTTGAAAAGCGCTTTATATATATAATGTATTATTATATTATTATATCGGGTGTTGGCACCAGAACCAGCAGTAACCAGTTAGTAAACACCCGCAGAGATCCTTCTACAGCGTTCACTAAAGGCAGCCCTCCGTCTCCCCTTTAGACACTGTTCCACCTGTGCCACTACGCCGTGTCCTACGACGAGAAGACCTTTCCCGAGCCGCATGCCTTCCGGCCCCACCGCTGGCTCCGCAAGAACCCTAACCCCAAGCAGCACCCGTTTGGATCGGTGCCCTTTGGCTTCGGGATCCGGGCGTGCCTGGGTCGGAGGGTAGCCGAGCTGGAGATGTACCTGATCCTGTCCAGGGTAAGAGGGCACCGCTGAGCATTGGTGTCACCACGTTAATCAGTTTACATAATTTGTGCTGAGGCAAAGCCCTCCAATATGCTATCTGTGGGGATGCTAGTTGATAAGTAACTAGGAACGGGTTTATGTCAGGACAGTTTTAGTATTAGCTTGGGCTGTGATTCAGAAAGTTTCAATTTAGATAATTTAGCTAATTTAGTTTTAAATTTAGTAGGAACTAACAACTAGACTCAAGCTTAGGTTGTGAAGTCTGACTAGACAAAGATAATTATTTGCTTGATCAATGAGGAGGTCAGTTTGGAACATTTTTTTTGTTTTATCTTATGCATTGAATTAATACATTTTCTTAGGTTAATTGTTTTCCTTCAGGATACTTTCATAAAGAATGCTTTGTTTGATTGTTTCTGACGATCAGGTTGTATTGTCTTGACACCTGGAACTATGGATTGTTCAGGAGAGGACAATAACAAATATGTTTATTTTTCTTTCCATCTTTCTGCCTGCCTCTCCCTCCTTACTATCGCTATTAGCTAATAAAACAATTTGAGATAAGAAAAGACCCTGCGGGAAACACAGTCAAGCCCATCACAAGAACCCTTCTAGTCCCCGCCACACCAATCAACCTACAGTTTATTAACAGGAGAGTTGAACAAGAGGAACCAATCGCAGCTGCAGGAGTTTCCCGGTGAACGGTTTGGTATTCACAACTCGTAGCCTCCTGCCTGCCAGGCACTTGTTTTTGGAGGGCATTCCAAACCTTTCCAAAGGTTTTTAGTCCGCAATATGCAAATGAGCTTCGCCTGCTGCAACCTACTACAGTTATGTAAATATGATTATGTACAATTATGTTTTACAAATGTTATCTGTGTCTTAGAATTAACACCAATGTATTTCAGAAAAAGTATATATGCTTTGAAAGGAATTTTTTTCTTGATGTTTTATTGATTAGTAGTAATTGTAGAACAATACCAGTGAAGTGATATAAATGCCTTTGAAGAATGCACTAACCCTAAAGAATGCGCTTTGATTAGTTATTAATGATACATATATATATATATACATATATATATTTATTTATATGAATTTACACACTCAATTAATATTAATCTGTAACCGTTGTGGGGGTTAATTTGCATGGTATGGATCATGTCAAATGATGCATAAAAGCAATGTAAAAATTAAAGCATAAGCAGTTTTTGAATGGACAAAAATTATATATCCACACCTGGCCCAGATAGGAAAAATCTTTTAAGCAGTGAGATATTCCATATGTTTGTAGAACCTGCAGGTTCAGTCACCTCTGTAGGGATACTTAACATAAAGTAAGGAAAAACATCTTCCACAATTCTTGCCGGCTTGGTACAAGCTATACTCAGCAGGAAAGCTTCGTACATTAGTCCGGGGAAGAAACCACGTTCATAGTTTTTAAAAATAAAGCTCATATGCTCAAATAATAGCAACTGTCGGTGGGTTTTGACCTGTAAATAAATTAATTGATAGAATGGTTTCTCCCAATAACTTGATAAAAAAACAAAATAACTTTTTGACAGCTGACTTCGACTATCAAACAAGCCGTTCTTTAAAGCATTAGAGCATTTTATTTCTAAATAAAATACATAAATTATTATATATGTATATAGTATATATACTTGGTGCATCAAGTATTCGTGCCCTTTCACGGTTTCCACATTTTATTATGTTACAGCCTAATTCCAAAATTGATTAAAAAGATTATTCTCAACTTTCTAATCACAATACCACATGACACAATGAAAAACGTTTTTGTTTATGGTAAATGTATTAAAAATATCACACATATAAATAAGTATTCACACCCTTTTACTCAATACTTTGGTGAAGCACCTTTAGAAGCATCTACAGCCTCAAGTCTTCTTGACTATGATGCTACAAGCTTGGCACAGTTTTCCCCATTATTATTGGCAGAAGTCTTTGCCCTGGCTGGGCCACTCAAGGACATTCACAGACTTGTCCTAAAGCCATTCCTTTGTGGTCTTGGCTGTGCGCTTAGGGTCATTGTCCTATTGGAAGGTGAACCTTCGGCCAGTTTGAGATCCTGAGCGTTCTAGGTCAAGTTTTCATTAAGGATGTCCTAAATGGTCTCCCAATTTCTGCCGCTGAAAAACACCCCCACTGCGTGATGCTGCCACCACAATGCTTTACTGAAAATGGTATTGGCCAGCTGATGAGCAGTGTCTAGTTTCTTCTGGACATGACGCTTGGCATTCAGGCCAAAGAGTTCAATCTTGGTTTCATTAGACCAGAGAATTTGACATCTCATGGTCTGGGAGTCCTTCAGGTGCATTTTGGCAAACTCCATGTGGGCTGTCATATGCCTTTTACTGATTAGTGGCTTCAGTGTGGCCACCCTATGTACATGTGACAGTTATTGTTTATTTTCGATGCATTTGCAAAAAACAACACCTTTTTCACTTTGTTGTAATCTGGTATTGTTAGTTGAATGCTGAGAATAGTTTTTTCTTTATGTAATCAATTTCCAAATAATGCTCAAACATAATAAAATGTGGAAAATGTGAAAGGGTATGAATACTTTAATAAGTTTACTTTTTGTCATAATACATTTAGGATAATACATTGCACACACAAATATAAAATTAGAACACAAATATAATAACCCCAAAAGCAATAACGCGCTTTTGAATTATGCACATTAGGCACACTTTTGTTAATAAAAACTACAATAAGTAACTTTTAGATGAGAAAATTTGAAACCTCAGACCTATGGTGATACTACGAGATGCATGAAGCCTGTAGAATGAACACTGTGCATGCATGATGTCCACTGAAAAGGATGCATAGTTTTACATCAATCAAAAAGAAGGCCTATGCAGATTCATTAATAAATATATCTATAGTACCATCTTTAATGTTTTTTCATAATGGAGTTTTCATGTTCTCCCCGTGTTAGCGTGGGGTTCCCCCGGGTACTCCGGGTTTCCTCCCACAGTCCAAAAACCTGCAGGGTGACTGGTGACTCTAAAATTATCCGAAGGTGTGAATGCGTGCGAGTCGTTGTATGTCCCTATGTGTCATCCCTGCGATGGACCGGCGACCTGTCCAGGGTGTACCCACCTTTCGCCCAATGTCGGCAGGGATACAGGAACGCCCTGCATAGGATAATAGGTGTTGCAAATGGATGGATAGATGGAATTTACAGAAATTCCCTAAGTGTAAGCTGTTCTTCCTAATTTTTTGTTTAGGTCGTCATACACTTGTAGAGACCACAAATTGCCACTGGGCAGCAGACTCATCGGATTGACGAATAGTCATAAAGTACGCTTTGTACATTTGTGACAAAAAAAACGTTTTTTTTATAGGAGCTAATGACCTTTACACAGCTGTCAACTGGAGTGATCTTCATGTGTGAATGCGATTCCACCACGTATTGGATGCACAAGAGTCCTGAAGAATTCAACAAGTGCGCTTTTAAGTTGATTAGTTTCACCTGTCTCCGTTGATTATCGACGGCACCTTTGTCTTTGCTTGTTACTTAAGCCATGTATTTTGTTTGACCTCTTGTTGGCTAATTGTTTCCTGTCACTTTGGGTGTGTGACCAATTCTGTTAATAGTTTTGTACTACTAATTAAAAGGTCCAACCATTTGCCTAATACAATGGATTTTTCTATAGCACTTTAACTAAACTATGGAGTGTCTGTCTTTAGTGTGTGTTTCTTTTTAGGGCAGGACTACCCTTAAGAGGAAGCAAGACGCCTTGCTCATGTGGAAGCCGCATCTAAAACCCACAGTTTTGATGATAAACGAAAAATTGTGCAAGCACAGACACTCGGGACTCCGATGTCCAATCACTGGTTGCCTCGGTTCAGTACTAAATCATTACCAAGTTGTGCATGATGTCAATCCACACATAGAATAGGGCGCTTCGGACACTATGCAATTGACAGCTCAATCAGGAAATCTGGCTTTGACGACTCTCAACCAAACAAGAACTCTATTGTGCAGTGTGTCTCCCAAGTGATTGGTCAGTTGGAGCCTTTCCATACTATCTTGCAATCCGCAATTGAGGCAGTTCCATACAAGTAACAATCCTCTGTCGCGTTCAGTCGCCGTTGTTGACCAGTGAAAATGAGGGCACAGGAGTAGCAGGGATGTGGTAAAAATTTTCTAGGTTGGTAGAATATTAACTGAAGGGAATTGTTTCTATAGAGAAGATTTTTTTTGCATATCTCACTCCAGACACGAGAAGAAGAGTATTTCTGAAAGTTGAAAATATATACTACTCCAGAGAAGATGGGAAAGGTAAACTGTTTTAGGACAAATTAATGTAACCCATTAACGTAAATAGTTAACTTGATGACTTTAATTTGTACTTTCACAGCATAAACGATTGAGCACAAACGAATATAAAAATATTAGATTGCAACAAAAAAAGAAGATTGTAATAGATTGCAAACACGTGTGCATTAACTGCATGAGAGAGTGCCGGCGCGTCTCAACGTGTTTTGTTTTTTTAAGACACGATGTTCATAGCAAGGCTTATTGATTTTTGGAAAATACAGACGCATTAAAGTAGGGGAGACTGGGGACGGTAGCAACACTTTTCGCATTTCACTGTCACTCTTTCAGGGTCACAGAGACTAATTGACAAAGACTAACCAATATCTTCTATATCAAACTTACGTCGATCTTCTGAAATACTTATACAACTGAAATTTGATCATATTTGACATACCCAATACTTATTTCAATAGGATACGTCAAATGTTGCAACTGACCCCTACTCTGTGGACAGTTACAACGGGTACAAATACGTAATGTTTCATTTTATATTTATACATTTAAGGATTATTGATTTAGAAAGATTTTTTAAACAACAGTTATTGTGTTTTTGTGTGTCATTACAGAAAGCATAGGCCTCCATTGAGTCAATGTGCAGATGTTACAGATGCAATTCAGTGATTTGTTCATGTTGAGAAAAAGCCATTTAAAGGTGTATTTGGAAGAACTGTCATGGTGTACCCCACGGATTTGTTTGTTTAAAAATAATGTTGTGCTGTATGTTTTGATATGGCTCCTTAGCTTGTTGCAACAGTCCCCAGCCATGACAGAACTCCATGTGCTAGCTAGAAACAATGATCTTGAAACTTGCTAACTGTCAGCAAAGTAAAGATTCAAACAAATTATATTGAATTCAATTAATTCATTTAATTGAGTAATTATCTCAAAAGTAACTATAAATAAATTAACAAGCTTGTGAAAAACTTACTTTCATACATCCATAACATGTTTTAAAAAATGTATACAATCAGTTGCAGATTATTAATGTTTGTTATGTCTTACTAGTGGTAAGACAGTATATAAGGTTGAGTGTCGTCACTCTAGCATGTTTCTGATTAGAGGAATAAAAATTGTTGCAACCCATCTCTTTTGCAACCATCCCCCGTCTACCCTACTTTTAGACGCATGAAAATAATTTTTGGGACAAAATATGTGGTTATAAGATATGCATGGTAATAAAGCATTACCTTAAATCAGCCAAAAGTCTCATATTATTTTCAATACATGTATTTTTACTTTTGCTTGGTCTCTAAACTATTAAAAAAACAAGGACATTAATTTGTTGACATAAAATTGCTGTATATGACTTATAGCATTAGCATTATTAAATTATGGTCGGACTTGGTGAGTGCTCAGACTCCAGCCTCGTTGAAAAAAACTGAAACTACCTCTGTCTCCTCTACAGAAACTATGTGGAACTAACTATCCAGTCAGCATCGCTTTCATAGTAGTGAATGAGTTTTGTGAAAGATTTTCCTACTATGGCATGAAAGGTAAATTTTTGGCACGCTATATTTCTATACAAAAAAAAATGTTTAAACAGTTTAGTCATGCTATATAATAATACATTTTATTCATATGACACTTTTCTAAAACATGAAGACTGTTCATATTGTAAACATAGCAACAGGCAACCACACTCTTTCTGACCTGATAGAGATATAAAAAAAGAGTTGTCAAGTCATGTGAACACCCTGAAATTGGCCACAAACCATCAAAGAGGATATCGAAACTTATAATTTAAGCCCCTCCTCCTCACATGATCTCTGTGTGCTTTGAGCCTAATTACACACCTAAATCTTCCTTCTTCAAGACATGGCAGTATAAAACAACATGTTGTCAGTGAGGTCAGTTTTCTGTATGGGTTTACTGAGCAGGTCATACATAAAACAATGTGTTTTACATTGGCTACACAAACCGATCACATGTTGACTTTACTTTCACATTTTGCTCCGGTACTTGATGATAAATCATACAATTCATTCTTTGCACATTTTGATTAACGGGTGTTAGAATGTATTTTGAGGGTTAGTTTATTGTTCTCTTTGTGTGTTTGTGCACTAGCTGTGCTGACATTGTACTTCATCAACTACCTCCACTGGGACAAAAACCTGTCCACATCCGTCTACCATGCCTTCTCCAGCCTCTGCTACTTCACCCCAATACTGGGAGCTCTCATTGCCGACTCCTGGCTGGGAAAATTCAAGTAGGTCTCTGCCTTTTCGCCCCACAAACCAATACTTTGAGTGTATTTCCCAAAAAGTTTGATTTGGCCAATGTAATTTACTCTAGGACAGGGGTCCCCAATTAGAAATCTTGAAGGTCCACAAATATTTTTGGGAAACAGACATGGGTCCGTTTATTTTTTTATTATCGGTCCAGCTGATATAGTTGGCTGGAGGTAGGTAGGCCTAGTAGTTTCCCTTTTTCAGCATTGTCAGTGGTGTCAGTGGACTCATCCACTGCTAGGGATATGCACTCTGCATTTTTTATTCGATCACAAA
>JAVQJS010099351.1:0-41426 GCA_036024795.1 Galaxias rostratus
ATAGTCAATAGACTTCATGATACCATTGGCTATTAATGAATTAGTCTATAAAGAATTCATTCCTGATCATTTGTAAACCATTCCTTTCTTTGGGGCTCAACCTCGGGAGTTTCGAAGATCTACTAACGCTCCTGCACATCAGTAAATTGGCCCTACCTTCACGATCAACAATTCGGACCAGTAGGTGGCGGTAATGGTACAAAAGTTGGTTGCAAACCGCCGAATAAAAATTTGGTAGAATACAATAAAGATTTGGCGCTGAAGACTGAAGAGCTTGAATACACCACCATCCGAGGTTAGTAAATTAGGGGTTTTGTTTACTTGACGGAGATGATGTTTTGATGATGTAGCTACGGCTGTAGACGCAATGAAGGCAGATTTGGATTCTATGCCAGCAATTATTCACGTAAGTGTGAACAGCCAGATGTGAAATGCTTGTATCTTAGCTTACGTTGTTATATACCATTGTGATTAAATTATTGAACGTAATAATACTGCAACTTTTAATTAAGAAAATGCCATAATTTAATTATGTTTGCACTTAAATATTAAAAAACGTCAAACACTCCTACACATCTGTGTTGATTTGAAGTTTATTTCAATCACAATCCAATACCATTTAAACAGATACGGTTCCTGTGGAATCTATGTGTATTTATGGACTGGTAAAGAACCCTGCGTGAATCGCCGTCGCAGTGGTAACGACTGACTTGGTCTGATTATTATTGCTAGCTCCTATTTAAAAAACGCGTAGACTTGCTTTTTATAACATTTATTATTATTAGGGTGGACACAGTAAAAGGGGAACATAAAATCGTCCTTTGAATTAAATAGTAAAGGAAACAATTAACGTCTATCTATTGTGTGACTTTGTTTGTGTTGCTGTATTTGGAAAGAAATCTAAAACGGCTCTCATACGGGAACCGGCTCTCGTCGTTCACTTAAGAGTCAGCTCATCACAGTCGGAAGGATAAAATTTGTTCAATTTAAAATGTTTGACCCCAAACTGCCATTTTCAGACAAACTGATGAATGAAGTTGAATTGTTATAAATGTTTACTGAACAGCAAATCAGAAAATATGACTGTTTAATTACAAAAAAAGAGAAAGGTACAAGAATAATTGTAGCAAACTGTAGAGTAACATTAGTCTGGAAATATTTCAATTATACCTTCATGTCTATTTGCACTTTGTATTTATATTTTTTTCCCTTACTACAAACTCTCCATGGATAATTGGATAATTATTCATAGACGGGTCTATGGGTTTGTTAAGATTATGTTTTTTAAGCCCGGAATCATGTCTGAATATGTAGGTTCGAATGTGGTGGCAGTGGGTAGGATGGACCCCAGTACCCAAGCTATGGTGCGTACTGCTCAGCTGTGGCTCCGGTCGTCTTGGAATGTACAGGTACCTGTTCCCTGGCTGGAAGCTTGCGTGGAATGGCTGAAGGAGGAGGGACCTGCCCAGGACATTAACCAACAGGTGATGTCAATTGCCTTATTCGTTTCCGGGATCACTATGTGAACGAACCCTTTTTGAACGTCTTTGATTATCTGAATGTTCTCCAGTTAAAAGTTACTGTAAAACATTTCTAGGAGAAATGGGTAAACACACAAGACCAACATAAGCGTAATTCTTGAGTTTTTTTTCTCTCCATGGTCTACAATAGCAGGTGTCGCTTTTCAAAAGCAAATGTATGAATGCTTGAGATATAGGAGGTATGTTGGGAGAGTTTGCATGAATCGGCAGCTCAGTCTGATTTTAATGTTGCTGCAAGCTTTATTACTTTTCAACTTTTTTAACAGTTACGTGACATGGTCTTACACACTTAAGTAACACCTACAAAATACATAATTGCAGGTGTTGGACCAGTGGCTACAGACCGACCTGCGTGATCTGGCCTATCCTGTTCTCCCTGAAGGTTTACAACGGGTTCAAAAAGTCAAGCTGAGTGGGAGCTTCTGTGTTCAAGTGGACTCGATGCTCGACGTCGGCCAGGGGGCTTATGGCCAGCTGCAACATTTCCGGGGTTCCAACTCCTCCAACGATGACGTGTCGGCTGTTACGCAATGCACTTTCAGAACGAGGGATTCCAAGCCCAGTCGCATGCTCCTTCTTCAGGTTAGAACAATTGCATAACCTAGAGGATGTATGCACGATATGCAGAAATAGGTCGCTAAGCTAAGGTCGCTGTGGCTTCAAAACGTAGGCAAATTTGGTTTGCCATGTAAACGATTTGGAAACTCAGTCTAGCCGACTACCTCTTTTGGATATAATGAAAGAAAGAAATGTCATCATACTGTCACGACGCCTTGAATTTTGCTGCTCTTCTCTTAACCATCAGAGAATCTCTTATTTCATATCTCCCACAGGTCGTTGATTAGGCCAGGCCATATCATTTCCAGTTTTTTTAAGGACATAACCAGATACCTACAGATCCCTGGTCCTTGAGCTGGCAAGGTCCTAATGTTCTCCCCTAACTACGCCATAACTTGGTTCCCGCTTAAACGTAGTTTTTAGTAGGTGAGATTTGCTCGCTGCACCACTCGGCCGTGATTGACGGCTGTCTGCAGTGACCGTCACGGAGGACAAAATGAGTGGAGACGAGAATAGGGATAGGCTATGTACGTACCATGCACTGTCGTGACATATGTCTATCTAGATTAACAGTCAGTCAGTGTGTAGAGCCCTGGATGGATATTGAGAGACACGCTGTGCAGTGTTTACAAATACACATGACCATTTCTACCATTATAAACATTGGCAAAGCTTCGATTAAACATATTGTTTTGACACTACCGTAAAACCGTAAATTGTCATCGCTGACAGCCGGGATGTGATGTATTGCTATTCTTGTCGTTCCGGTTGTATGTCTCGACTCAGGGCAGTTTGCCACTAAGTGCCAAATGATTGGTCATTGAAACAAGAAATACAGGGAAGTGGGAACAGGGTCGGGAAGACAGGTAGTAGGTTTGATTAATTATGACACGTGTGGATTCACCAGAGGTAAATGAGAAGAAATTATTATCAAAGCTAGGTGGTAGAAAGGTCCCTGCCCCAGAGTCAAAGCAAGTATAAAGGTTGGATATGTGATCATAAAAAAAATTGAGAAAATGAGTTAGTAAACTGAGTAGAAAAAGCAGGCATGGTGGCTTTGTGGGGTTGAATAAGGTTTCTCACAGTGGATGAGAGGGTCAGAGAGTTGGAATTTGGAGCGTTAACGATGACCAAGACATATGATGTGCAGCATGCGTCTTGTCTTTGAGCACAAAGCTCTGGAGGCAACGTTTGGCCCGTTTCATGGCTTGTAGGGGGCCAATGTGTTGAGCAAGGTCGAGCGAGAGGCGATAAGCAGGGCAGCAAACTGATCTTGGGAGACGGTGGCAAGTCGATGGGATAAGTGACACCACAAGGTGTCTGTGCTCTCAAGCATGGCCGACAAAAACGGTGTCTTTGTATGTCTCTGTTTCAGATCACGGATGGAGCTCAAAACCTGGAGGCCATGGAGTACCGACCTATCCCGGCGCTCAGCACCTCCATGAGGTACGCTTGGTTTGTATCGAAAGTATATAATCATAGGGTAAACTCACCAGATCTGCCCTCGTGGCAGAGAAAGTGTAAGAGGCCTTACAATACACGAGTAAGTGACCTCGAGTGTCTAAAAAAAGGCGCCTATAAATTAAATGTATTTTTTTATTAGGTAAGAGAGGGTGCGTAAAGAAGAAGGGGAGGGAGCAACACATTGACCTGTGCTTTTTAAGGATGAAGGTCAGAGGCTGGACACAAATAAAAGTCCGCAGGACAACACCAACTCTAATAGTGATGCGGCGCAGGCAAGCACTGTAAGATAAGGGGATACGATGGTAGGGCCCAATCAGCCACCAAAAAAACAATGAAGAAGAACATCAGTGACCAGAAACCCAAAGTTAAGTGGCTGTCAGCCACGGAATTTTTTGGGGGACTTGCAGTTTCATACCCAAGAAGACCTGAGGCTTCTCACGCGAAGCATTTATAATACGTCGTCACAAATCCCTACCGATCCTGTGTTTGCTTTGTCATCGTGGTGTGTTGTATGTAGATTGATGACATTTTGAAATTGCTTTCGTTTTTGAATAGGGTGTGTTACAAAATGTGATGTGAAGAAAAGATGTGAAGGGGTCTAAATACTTTCTAAATGGACTGTATATGTATATACACATTTCCAAGCCACTATACATATTATTTTAAAAAAAAATCCTATGTTTATTCCCCAGGCCAGGCGTGAAGTTGCAGCTCAAAGGCCAAATGGTTTGCAGGCTGGGTGTTTTGCTCCTGGGACCGGAAAACGTCCTGGTGCTCGGCGGGGAGGTCGAAGACTTGACGGACAGACACGACCAGGGCAGGGTGCTCAGTAGGGCCCTGGGACTTCCTGAACAAAACGCCAATCGGCAGAACGGCTTACCGCCGAGACGAGGTACACGGCAAGTTCCGATTTATGGTGTCTGTTTGTGTTCCGATCGAGCGCTCTGCTGCCGGGATGCCATTGGAATGTAGAGGACGTGGTGACCTCACTCTCCCAACATGTTGTTGTACATTACGACTTTTTCACAACCCCAGATAGTTAATACGTATATCTGGGAACAGTTTACTTGCATACAACATACATACATTGGATCTTCAATATGGTGGGACACCGGTGGATATATTTGAAGACTGCACCCACAGAGGTGGTTGAGCAGCTGTGTGAATCATCAGGACATCATGGGATAGATGGCACAGCCTCTGCTTTAGACTAACGGTTCAGTTTCCAGCTTTGCCCTCAGGTCACACTTGCGAGCGAGACCAAGAATAGCTTTTCCTCGGTTGAGGAGGCCACAAACTTTCTCTAACTTTGTGAAATCGTATTGGACTAGCTGTCTTAAATTTCAACGCATAGCCATAAAGCTCTGGAAAAATATGATGCTAAAACCTATTATCGAGACGTGAGCTCTGTCCGGTATAATGCTCTATGACAATTTGACAGGGTTTTGGCTGGTCTCCTTAGTTCTAGTGAAGGGTAGTCTTAAACCAATTGGGTGTTTCCAGTGTTGCTTTTCCGAGATGTCTGTGCACCTGAGCCCAAAGTGGGGTCCACAAAGACATAGTTTGACCAGTTTGGTGTGGATGAATATGATTATACGTTTAAATATTGTTTCGATTTATAGAAAACCAGGAAGCAGATGATTTTGACCTTGACGACCAGGAACTTCTGTCTAGCCTGGAGGCACTTGAAGAGAGGATGCCCTTGGGGTCTAGCATGGACACGGGGTATGGAACGCTAAGTGAAGAGACTTTAAGAAGCGATAACAGCATACCTTTATCTAGGTGAGTATTTGTCAGGGAAATATATGATAGTGTTTACTGGGATAGACGTTGAGACCTGTCTGCTTCTCAGGGACATGTAAAAACCAAAATACAGATGAAATACAATATTAAATTGATTAATTAAAATATTAAAATATAAAATATTAATTTGTCCAACCAAACGGTACAAAACTAATACTAAAATAAGTTAATTTATTCTTAAAGTGCATTTCAAAACCAACATTCACATCGTAGATTTAGAAAATAAATGTACTTGACACAAACTTTGTAAATATATGGTAAAAATTTACTTTTTTTGCAATGGTTCTGTGCACGGGTCAATGCTTCTTGGGATGTTTAAAGATATTTAATTAATTATATTGATATTTATAGATTCTGAATTATTTCATAAATGTATTTTATAATCAATCAACTTGATTGAGTCATATTCAATCATTAAAGGGACACAGCCAAATAAATTTAGGTTATAACAAGGCTCTATGATAAACCAGGTCTAATCTTAATATAATTAATTCACGCAAATATGAAATTTAAACATTTCAGTTTCAATTCTGAAGTAGCAAAAGCCACCTTTTATGAGACACTATCTACAGCTGCTTTAAATTAGTTGTTGAATTATTTTGAGCAGACAGTTCCACGTCTTTCGGATGACAAAGAATTAAGTACCATTATCAATGATTGTCGGGCTAAACTTTCAGCCCTTTCAACTAACGTAAAGTACATTTTGGTCATTAGGATTATAATCAAGGAAGATTAAAAAGTATGGTCTGTTTAAACAACTCGGACGGGTAAAAAAACAAAAACAAAAAAAAAACACAATCTTAAAGTTTCTGAGGTAAATGTAGTTTTACTACCCACCGAAATTCCGGAATAGTTTCCAAAGTACATTGCATGTCCTGTATGTCTTGTAGTTCCTGTAGCTCTATGATCTTTCTGGCCAACCTAATTGCTCCTTAAATCTCAAAATATTTGGTGAAAGGAAAGGTTTTCCTTCAGAAACCCTCTTAAGTATTTTCTGATTTTCTTGCTTTCCTAAGGCATTGTGTGTGTGGTAGGTGCCTTGCCACCTCCCCTCTGTACAAGGCATCTACCACACACGATGCCTTAGGAAAGCAAAGGAAATCATAAAAGACTGTAGCAACCCAGACTGGTCTGTAGACGTCTGGTAGACGCTACCGGAGCATCCGGGCACGGACTACCGGATTCACAAACAGTTTTTCCTCCAGGCCATCAGGCTTCTCAACCAGTTACATTAACCTCAAGGATCACATTGAACACACAATTCTCCTATGTACGCTCCTTCACTTTCTATGCACTGTACGTTCAATGCTTATCATCACAATCTTATGCACATATTCATCAGCACTCCTGCACTTTATATATTTAGAATAGTTTGTACTCTAATTCTCACTGTCAGTATCCCCCATCTGTACATATGATATACATCTTAGTTACTTTTTATATTATTTCTATTTCTGGTATTGATATTTTGGCTCTGTTCTACGTAGTTGCTGCCTGCCATGTCATAAGAATTTCTTTGCAATGATCCTGTATTATTTTGTGCACTTGACAAATAAAATACTTTGAACTGTGAACTTTCAACTTTAAGTATTCTGCATGTCATAAAATGTAAGCTGTCTTTGTCAGATTTATATAATTCTTTTGAATGAACACAAGTTAGGTGTATAGGTTAATGCTTTCTATTTCTCGATTAGAAACTGGTCACTAACTGGTTAAATGTTTCTTACAGAGGTTTTTCTGGACGAAGTGAATCATCTACAGTATTAAGCAGAAGTGGCCATACAGAGAACCTTGTTCAGAGACAACATGGGGACAACTTTGCAGAGGATTTAAATAATGTCCCCGCTGCTGGGAACTCAGAACAAGAGACACCAGTGACATACTTGATTGAGGATGACTTTCCAAATGAAAACCTTCAACAGGCCGGCGTCTTCCAAAATGTCCCTGTAGTCGTCCCGAAATCCAGCCGTTCCCTCAGGGAAACGTCTCAGAAAGGTGGTGTGACAGGAGCACTAACCGGTTCAAATAGGGCATCGCAACCACAGCGGCTGGCCCTGAAAGGTTCCGGGTCCAGCCCTCTGTGGGGTCAAGACGGAAGAACTGGGAGCGGGAAGGAAACAAACGACCGTGACAGAGGACCACAAGAATCTTCGACTCCAAACCCCTCCTCAGAAACATTGCAACTATCTGACATGCGAGGCAAAACGCAACATTCATTATTGGGGAAAAAATGCCAGATCGTTGACAAAAAAGTGGATGACTTATTCGTCACCGTGCCGCAGACTTTTAGTGAAGAGCTTTTGTTTGAAAATACAGGAAGTATGTCCCAACAATCAGGCCAGGAATCGAGTACAAGGCCTCTGATTGGTGGAGCTCTTATGACGAGACAGCCTGGGAGTACGATACCGTGCGACCCCTCACTTGGCATCGGGAAACCTTTAAGATCGGGAGGTCAAGACATCTTATCAGCGGGAAGTAAACCGGAGAACGCCTCGAAAGTACGTGCCGAGGCTCTCCATTCCCCACCATTCACCTATCTATGCCTGGTGCAGGATGGGCTCTCGGAGCGCGTCACGGAAATACGTGTCAAGGCATTTATCGTAACACTTCTAGGGAAAATGACCAGTAGCGCTGGAATGTGGCACATCGATGCCACCATATCAGACGGTACCGCTTACTTAGATGTGGAAGTATCGGACCGGCTTCTGGCGGGCCTGCTGGGCTTTTCCGTGGAGGAGAAGATGGTTCTGAAGCGGGATCCTTCCAGAAGGGGGGAGTTGTCCGCGGGAATTAGGAGGTGTCAGGAAGGTTTGGTGGACATGTGCTGTGTGATGACAATTGTACTGGAGCAGCAGGGAAGGAAGGCTGTTGTGACCCGCGCTGACCCGCTCACCGAGGAGGACTGTGAGGCGCTGCGGGAGAGGGTGAGCCAAGGAAGACGAGGTTAGACTGGGACGGTGGACGAACCAGGACTGACCGGTTTCTGTTGCAGGAAAACTTTTTTTTTTGTTGTAAATCCTTAAAAAAAAAAGGTTTCCTAGTCACCACTCGTCGGATTCCGCTTTTTCCTCTAGGCTCTATTTATGTTGCTATGATACACAATATGGGAAGGAACAGCCTTAGGAGTAGGGAAAATCCAGATTGTTTTATTTAAATTTTACAGCCATTGTTATTTCATAATGCATGAAATTGTAAAATGTTTGTACTGTATTGTATTATGTCAATAAAACGATAAGATATATGGACTATGCTTAATTAATACGCGGAGTAATTTAAAAAGCAAAACAATGTTCTCTTGGCAAACATCAAACAAAGTTGCCATTGTGGGGACAATGTCCCCTTTATTTGTGACTTGGAGTGATATCTATTTTAATTTAATTTAATAAAAGTGACAGTTCTGCCATTTTCCAAAAAGTTACATGTTCTGTGTGGAGTTTGCATGTTCTCCCCGTGTCAGCGTGGGTTTCCTACGGGTACTCCAGTTTCCTTCCGCAGTCCCCCAAAAAAACATGCAGGTTAGTTGGTGAGTCTTAATTGTCCGTAGGTGTGAATGTGAGTGTGGGTTTTAGTCTTTCTCTGTGATGGCCCTGTGATAGGCTGGCGTCCTGTCCAGGGTGTACCCCGCCTCTCGCTCTATGTCAGCTGGGATGGGCTCCAGCCCCTTGCAACCCTGCATAGGATAAGCTCGATTGCTAATGGATGGATGGTATATGTTGTGCTTTACGCTAAATTAGCTAAGCATAATTTAACAAGCTTGGGTCTTCGGTCTAAGTGAAGATGATGTATTTTTTCCCCCAAAGACAATGAAATGATGAATTCATTGTAAACCAAAATACCCACACACGAGTCTTTCCTTGTCACCTCCCCAGCACTAGGGCGTGGGCGTGTCAAAGCTATGCGGTGCATTCATTATTCATGACTGTTGAAATTTGCTCTCCTGGGTTCCGAACTTAACTAAAACAGTGTTGTGTAACTGACATTTGCAAGGCCCCACCTGATTCAAGGGTTTTTAGATTTGGTGTTTGCATGTTCTCCCTGTTAGCGTGGTGTTTCTTCTGGACACTCAGGTTTCCTCCCAATGTCCAAAAACATCCAGGTTAATTGGTGACTACTAAATTCTACGTTGTTATGAGTGTGACTTGTTGTCCGTCTCTATGTGTTATCCCTGTGATAGACCGGTGACCTGTCCAGGGTGTAACCCGCCTCTCGCCCTATGTCAGCTGGGTTAGGCTCCAGCAACCCTGCATAGGATAAGCAGTATGTCTTTATATATATATATATATATATAATTACACAGTATATATATAGCTGATCGATGGATGGAATTGAAATCCTTCACATCTCTGAAATTGGCCTGTTACTCATAGTTAATGATTCAAGATCTTCTCCCTAAAGCCCCTATAGGCTGTATGGCTACCTTTGTTAATACAAATTGGGTTAAAAATAACCAGGCTCATTGAGATGCCTGGTGGCAGGTAGGCTAATTGCAACAGAGGGCAGGTGTGGTGGTGGAGCTGGAGAGGGAGACAACCACGCCCCATGCCACAGACATACACAGAGGGACCGGCAGGGGGACAGAAGGGAAAGGGACGAACCAGACTTAATGAACACATGTAGTAAAACTGAACTGTGGCTGCTGGTCATTAAGAGCTGCCACAAAACCCCCCAAAATACAAGAAAGAAATACATACACAATACTAGAAGTGTTGAACTAGAAGTTCCCAAAATGAGATGCCAGTAACCAAAACGTATACGACGTGAAGATAACATGATTAATAAGATCACAAAGCTGGTGTGCTATTTGGTGGGGCTGCGTCTGCACAGACACAACTTATTGTTGATAGAAAAACCCCAAAACATTCAGTCGCACATACCATGGTCTTTTAATGATTTTTAATTAACTAAGAATGACAATTTCCACATTTTGTTATGTTATGGCCTGTTTCCAAAATTCACCCTCAAAATTCCACACACAACACACCAAAATGACAATGTGAAGAAGCATTTTTGTCTAGATTTTAGCAATTTTATAAAAAGGTTGACAGTATATATCAGAGCACAAACCAAGCATTAGGTCAAAGGAATTGTCTCGAGACACAAATCTGAGGAAGGGTAGAGAAGAATGTCCGCTGCTTTGAAGGACCCAATGAGCACAGTGGCCTCCATGATCCGTCAATGGAAGACGTTTGGAACCACCAGAACTCTTCCTCAAGCCGGCCGTCTAAACTGAGCATTTGGGGGGGAAAGGGCCTCAGTCAGGGATGTGAACAAGTCCCCGATGGTCACTTCTTCGGAGCTCTAGTTTTTCTCTGTGGAGAGAGGAGAACCTTCCAGAAGGACAACCATCTCTGCAGCAATCCACCAATCAGGTCTGTCTGGTAGAGTGGGGTGACGGAAGAAAACTCCTTAGTAAAAGGTGCATTGGGAGCAGGTCTGGAGCCTGCCAAAATGCACCTAAAGGACTCTCCGACCATGAGAAAGTGATCTGGTCTGATAAGACAAATATTGACCTATTTGGCATGAATGTAGGAAACCAGGCACTGCTCATCACCAGACTAATAACATCCGTACAGTGAAGTATGGTGGTGGCAGCATCATGTTGTGAGGATGTTTTACAGTAGCAGGAATTGGGAGACTAGTCAGGGTAAAGGGAGACGAATTTAGCAATGTACAGAGAAATCCTGGATTAAAACCTGCTGCAGAGCACACTTGACCACAAACTAGGGCACCGGTTCATTTTCAGTACGACAACGACCCTATGCACACAGCCAAGATATCAAATGAGTGGCTTCAGGATAACTCTGTGAATGTCTTTGAGTGGCCCAGCCAGAGCCCAGACTTGAATGCGAATGAACATTTCTTGAGAGATATGAAAATGGTAGTGCACCGACACTTCCCACCCAACACAATGAAGCTCAAGAGGTGCTACAAAGAGGAATGGGCGAGGTGAGACTGCCCAAATATGGGTGTGCCATGCTTGTGGCATCATATCTAAAAAGACTTGGGGATGTACTTGATGCCATAAGAGCATCAACTAAGTATTGAGCAAAGGCTACGAACGCTTGTTTACATGTGATTTCTGAAGTTATTTATTTTTTAATAAATTTTCTAAAACCTTTCTCAAAACTTTTTTCACGTTGTCACTATGGTTTATTTTGAGGGAGGGGTGAATAGAATACATTTTGGAATGAATTTGTAAAATGATACAATTTGGAAAAAGTGACGCGCTGTAAATACTTTCCATATGAACTGTAAGCTTCTGGTGTTGGCAACACAAAGCACTGCAAGAAAAAATACGAGAACGTTTTAAAACTTCTTCAGTTGACCTCAAGATGGTGGTAAAGTATAAGTTTTACGGCGGCCACGTCTGGCATGGAAATGAGAACGAGAGGTTAGAGGGGTCATATTATCACTGGCACAGACATTTAAGAACATTAAGAATCCATCTTGTTGAACTCAAAGGACACCACGGATAAAATGTTTTTACTTCATGTTAAACAGTTATCAGAATCAACGCTATGTAATTATCAAAACATATAATAATAAGAATACTCATATAGAGGTCACTCTTATAATCATATTTATAAAGCACTTTTCAAAACACTCAAAGACTCAAAACAATTTAACTATTAATTACACTGGAGTTAGAACAAGACTGGTCCTTAACTTTTCGATTTTCTTTACGTAAACTGTTTGAGGTGGCAGTCATTTTCATGTTTTTCGATTATACACCACAACACGTGTCTTTGAGGGACTGTTGCCAGGTTGTCAGTAGGGCGCATTCGAACAGGATAGAGGAGCACAGTTATTATAACAACATTTTTTTTAATCAAATACTATTGTATTTGTGCGGGACTGACTCATACTTTCTATGAGGTAACATAGCATACTAACTATTGATCTAAGATATTATCATGATGTGTTGAACAAAAAATGACAGATATTTGCACACATTGTCGCACACACGATCTGAGTAGGGCTCTATTTTTCATTTTTTTGTAAAGTTGGTACACCATTATATCAGTCAGTCCCTAAATCATGTTAAGTAAACTGTCTATGGCCTTAACACATTAAGATTGTGACGGAGTGTGCGTGAAAAAATTAAGGCCTTGTTTTGTTTGTCTAGACTAGAATTTTATGTTAATGTCAACTGTACATCCTTGGAAGCCCTTGAGGAAATACTTTAGCAAACCGCACAAATTGGTTTGACCATCCAATCATTTCTTTGGAAAAATCCTTAAAAGACGCCATTATGTTGGAAATTGCAGTTTTGGGCCAATCCAGTGTCAGCTGTCTGAAGAGAAAGAGGGAAAGAGAGAGAGAGAGAGAGAGAGAGAGAGAGAGAGAGAGAGAGAGAGAGGCCCGACGGCAGCTGTCACTTACCATGTGAATGTTTTGAGGGGCGGCTCTGGATCTTTAGAAAGCTTTTTTGCCTCTCCTACTTCCCCCCAACCAGAAGCAGCATGGAGTTTCTGAGCCAAAGGGAAACCTAGAGGAGGGGCTCTGGATAGCAGAAGGGGGCAGAGAGGGAGAGAACGGGGAAGGTGTATGGCTGCTCTCATCTACCTTACTGTCTGCCACAGGAGATACGTGCCGAGAGGGAAGCCTGCCCCTGCCCCCGTGGCCATGTGGAATCAGACCAGAACATGACCACCATGTGAGCAGGGCTTTTGGCTCATCACTGTGGGAGTACTACTGAGCCGTTGGGACTACTGCATTGTCTTCTTCTTGGGCGCACCGTCCCATTGGAGGCGGCAACAAGGAAGGAATTCCTCTGTCGGAGCTCCCACAACAAAGAAGAAAGGGAGAGGAGTAGATCTGGTGGGAGGAGGGAAAAGGGAGGGGTGGGGTGCCACTGTGAGGGGAGAGGATGACATTGTTTGCCTGTGGCTGTGGGCAACGGAAAAGCATGAGTTATCAGGACCGGTGTTTGTGTGTGTTTGTATGCGTGTGTGTTTAGTGCATTTTTCGAAGACGTGAATGAGAGGATTAAATGAATGTGTGTTGTACCAAACACATGTGGGTGTGTGAGTGTAGGGGGGGGACTGCGTTTGGAAATGATGGGAGGCCATTGAAAGGATGCTGAAACTAGGCTGGATTTTATTTTCTTCACTCTCGCTCTCTCTCTTTTTTTGAATGACCAGCTGAATTCCTATGCTCTTGCCGTTGTGCCCAAGTCTGCCCCAGGGTAAGTATATGCATCACACAGAATCAAACCGCCAAAACGGCCAACTGCCGTGGATTGGCTCAGGAAAGTTTTAGTTTTTTTATGTAGTTTGCTGTTCAGTGATTGCAGGTTTAGGCCATGTGACAATGCAAAGTGAAGGAGTGGGTTCTTTCACGGGTTTGTTGCCCTGAGCCACAGGGATATTGCCAGCAGGTTAAGTAGGGTTGTCCGTTTGTCCCTTTCCTCAGAGAAGAACAAGGCCATTGTGAATGTATCTTTCAATTGAGTGAGTATAATGTCCCACGGTAGTTTGTTGCTGTTTCAGTCTCAGTAGATGGTGTTCTGCGCAAGTAATAATGGATAAGAAGTGATACTTTTCTCGTTGGGGGATAAATAACAAAACTGTGATTGGCCGGGGTCTGAGAATTTGTGTTAAGTATAAAACGATTTTCAAACTGAGAACCATGTTTAAAGTCCCAGATCAAGATATAGTCTTACACGCTATCACTGGAATACCTGTATTTGATCAGAAAAGCTTGTGAGATAAGACTAGAAATTTAATACATTAAATCCTTATTCACATAATGTTTAATCGTCTTGCTGGTGTGAATTGCTCTCAGGCAAAATTTCCTTAACACAGCCGTTCCTGGAAGGCTTTGTTACAGCGATGCCTCAGCCATGAACGGGTGGCCTTATTGAATATCCGCCCTAAGATGTTATGAGTCTCATGGGTGAATGCACAGCTGTCAGCCTTGATTAGAAGCCACTATCATGATTACTACCTACTCTCTCAGTGAATGGCCGGTGCCACCACTACACCATGCTTTACTGTTGTGATTGATGGCTATTGTGCTGCCGCTAATTGAACCAACGGCTGGGTTCTTATCGACGCTAGACGTGGACGTTGTATAATATGAATTACTATTAATTATTATCATTACAAAAAGAATCATAGGCCTAAAACACAGGTTCAACTTTTAGGTGGGTGTGATACAGAAGTGGTGTTAAACACTTATCTGAGCATTTGTAAATCCTTTAAGCGAGTCAAATTCCACCTTTTTGAAATCATTACAGTATTATATGGCATTGGTACCTGTAATGGCATGACACATAATCCTATCAGGTATTTTTCAGCTTTCCTTGTGTTACTCTTTACGAACATGCCACAGATTGTGGGGATGTCTTTATCCATGTGTGTAATTAGATTCATCAGGAAATGGACTGGAGGCATGTTCCATAAATCAATGTTGAGAGCTGAAAGAAGGCGAAGGCTAAATCAAGGGTCATTCTATGAAAGGTTAAGTGTTGGAGTGGCTTAGGACATTTGAGATATGGGTTAGCTTGCACTTGTTTTGCTATCATATTAGCCTGGCTGTTCAGACAAGAGAGGTCCTTGAAAACCCATTTGACCTAACGTGATCGTCCTTTGGTTATGGGCTGCTTTGTTTCCTTTGCTAAATCTTTTGTTAAGCAGTAGAATATTTATATGGATATAAATATGTGATATTTAAAAAAACAAACACAACAATATGACAGTTTAACAGTCACATGTGAGATATATGACAAGGACAAGCTACGTTTGTTTGCTATGGACGATGTCAACCTGCATCGGCAGTGTTTGTCTGTAGATGATATCTTGCTGATAATAAGCCAACCCCTACCCTACACACACTGGGTGGGATCCTCGAGTGTGCAAACACAGACGCACACATCATCCCCGTGCTGTAACCAGACACGATGACGCACCCTGCGTCTTGTCTTGTTAACCCACATTGGACACAGCCACAGGCACGCAGTGTATCCCCCCCCCCCCCCCTCCTGGAAGGATAGGGCGAGTGAGACCCAGCTAACTGGGTAATCATTGATCTTTGGGCTGGCTCTTTGTCTGGGCACCACTCTCTAGTCCCTGGGTATTATACCCCCCTGAACCCCGTGACATTGACGTATCTGTCTGGTGCACACTTTGCAGTGAGGCACACGTATGTTACCAGGGATATTACCAGTCTGGTACTCATGGAGATGTGTGCTCTAACCAGGTTATTTCAGCTGCACCCATGTTGAATTATTAACACAAGCATACCACATCTTAGCCTGTAGTTAGTGGCATGTAGCGGCATGACACTGATTGGACTTGAGAGGGAAATCGCTGACAGGAGCAAAAATTAAGTCTGCATTCTGCTCCCACACCCCAAAGCTTCTTTGTTTCTTGCTTCTGAAAAGATGGATGTGTTACCTAATCATGCAGCTTATTCATTCTTTGCTACAAACCAATGCATGTGGTGTATGGCCTTTTTAACCAGCTACAAAGAGCAACACTAACAGTCCCAGCACTGTATAAGGTACCATCATCTGCTCCACTGAGCAAAAAAAAAACACTCCCACCAACAGGTTGAGAGACCAGCTCCCTCAACAATTCCTCCCTTACCTTAACCAAATCCTTGGATGGGTCAGTGGTAACCCTTGGCATCCACTGTAGACTAATCCCTGGACAGAGCCTAGAGAAAAACAAAAGCAAGGAACTGTGCTGTGATCTCTCAACAAGCTCACCTCTGCTCCTAAAGGCTGGGACAATTACTCTGCCCTTTGACCCCCACTGTCAAAACAATGAAGGCACTGAGAGAATTGCAGCCGCCTTGTAGACAGGTCGTTTGAGACGGTCCCAGTCCATAAATGACATGTCGTTAGCTGTGTGGCCTTTTATAAGGTTGCCTGATACACAGTCTAAAAGGAACTTCTGTTGTGTGCTTCATAATTCATAAAATCAATGTCCAGTGGGCAGAAAACATTTGGAATGAATGTCAGGCAACCAGTAAAGTATGAATTTCTAAGATAAGGAACAACACAAATTTTTTTGTGTGTGTTTGCTTTCTTAGCTAATGGCGGTGATTTGTTTCCTGGTGTTGCCTGCTTTGTGAGCCAGGTGATCCCCTGCTGTTAAGGGTACATAGTGACCAGTTCCTATCCAAAAGGAGTGTGAGTTCCGCCTCTTTCCCTTTGTCTGTGCTTCCCCGACCATGCCCCACTGATCACACCCTCTAGATCCACCCCTGCAGAGCTCTGCTGTCTCCCCTCCTCACTCAGAAATTAGGCTGCGTTTTTATGGCTGTCATATTGGATCAGAGTGCTAATGGGTTTCACGGTCTGGACTAGGGACAGCGGGAGCTGGCATGGGACAGTAGCTTTGGGTGCCAGACTCCATAGTAAGCATTATGGAAGTTTGTGCGTCGGATGAAAGGCCTGTCTGACACCATTCAATAGCCAGACATCTCCGCTGGCAAAGGCCATTGCTGAGAGAGATAGCAGCATTACTCGTGGTCCAAGGAATACGTGGAGCCAGGGTCTGATCCTGGGCTAGCCAAATGTTGCTTTGTTGTAACACTAACGTTGATGCAGTTATGGTAAAAGTGGTATTGTTGTTGTAATATTATTATTTTAATGACTCAACAAGAGTAATTTTTGTTGTTTCTTTAAATAGTGTTTATTGCATTGTTTAAACATTTTGCGTCAAAACATGAGTGCATATATGAATGTTGGAGCGAGATTTTGTGTGAGAAGGGAGGGATATAGAAAGGTTAAACCAAGAAGGCAGTTTTATAGACAGGTTACCAACCATGTTGATTCCGAGCCCCCTTGTCTATTCTAGGCAGCTGAAGGATCTCCAGCATGCTCACCCGAGGGGCTCGCCCTCACGTTTCACTCCACTAGCACTAGGGCTGACCGACCATGGGAAACCTCATCAGCAGACCCAGCTGCCTGGGACACAAGTCTAAGCATGTGAGGTCTGACGAGGCCTTCCTCAAGGAGTGCTACCAACGCAAGAGAGAGCGGCCTCCCTCGGAGCACCATGGGGAGGTCAAGAGAGAGGAGGTGGTCAGGGAAAGGCCCAAGGAGGAGGTCAATGGGGAAGTGAAGAAAGAGAAGGAGAGGGAGGCCGAACAAATGGACAAGGATAGGGAAGAGGCGGTTCACACGCCTGTCTCTGACAAACCCCTCCGCTGTTCCCCCGCTCCGACCATCATGACCACCAGCTCACTGGAGAACGCCTGGCTGCGCAGCTCCCCTTCCCCAATCAAAAGCTCCCGAAACGGGACCATCACCAGGAAAACCGTGCCCCCAGAGTTCGGAAGGTCTCCCCTGACCCATGCCACTTTGGGTTCTGCTGAGAGGAGGGCCAGCTTCCAAAAGAGGGACTCCAGGGAGGGCAGCCCCTGGTCTTGGAAGACCCTGGCCTCGCGGGAGGTGACCGAGGTCACCGAGGTCACAGAGACAGTGGTGACGGAGATTGTGGAGGTGACAGAGTATCCCCTCGGGGATAAAGGCGGAGACCCAATAGTCACCAGAACCGTTAGGGTCCTCACTGGAGCTGCTGAGGAACTCGCTGAGGTCAATATAACGCGTCGTCAACTCACCCCTGAGAGCTCTTTACTAGGCACCTCTGTAGTATGTCTTCTGCTTCTTTCCATTTCATTATTTTGTTTCATTATGATCTAACTTTTATTTTCTCACTCTATCCACATTCTGTATTTCTATGAGAGGACAATGTCCTGAATAGTCTTATCGTAGGTCTGGTTGTGTTGCTATTGTCCTTATTAGGATTACAATAGGACACGTTTTAATTTTTTGATGATTTTCAAATTCAGCTCCAAAGTGATGGACATTCTAGTTCGGATCAAGATTCCAGCCTGGATCGCTGGAGGGTATGCAATAATAACTCATTCTCCTTTCTAGTTGGCATTGTACATTATCCACCTTTGTTATTTAATATGGGGGTGGGGGAGTTGTTTAATCAACATTTTAACTGCAAGCCATGTGTTGCCTTATCGTTTATAAAGGGAACACGATCCGCCTTGACATTGAGAGATGAGTACACAGACTCTGAAGCATTTCTCCAAAACCTTGAGGCCCTGGTGACCTGGGTCTGTGAGATAGAGGAGCTCACAGCCAATCAGAAGCCCCCGTCCTCAGAGTTCAAAGTGGTGAAAGCGCAGCTACAAGAGCAGAAGGTGTGCAAGCACTAGCTCATTCTCACATTCTAGTTACCAGAATCGTCTCTGAGGCAGCAATAGGTTTGTTTTAATCAAATGGAAAAGGTGTCAGAAAATGAAGCTGAGCTCTTGAAAAAAGTCTAAGATGAATAGACCAGTTTACCGCTTACAGACCGCCTCTGTATGCCTTAGTGAACATTTCCTGGGGGTGTTTAAGGGATAAGAGAATTCATTCACCTTTCAGTGTGAAATGGCTCCCTTTGTGAATTCAGTGGGTGAGGTAAAACTAGCCTGGCTCCTTACAATGCTGACCTGACACTGGAGACAGGCCTGGCTGGGCACAAAGGAAGCCCACTGTGAAAAGAGAGTATAGGAGGAATATGAATAGTCACATCTAACAAATGTTTTGGATCTCTCTAAAACACTGCACGTTTGACCCACTTTTGTGGAATCCAATCATGAAGATAATGTTCACGCATTTGCAGTTAGTTGAAATATATTCTGTTAAAAGATCATACTTTTACTTCACACTGAAGCAATGTGTTTCAAAATCATTGTGCTTTTGGCATGCTGAATGACACAATAAAATAGACAACTATTTTATACAATATCCTATTTAATTGTACTATGTGGTACATGTGAATTGGCACCTTCCAGCTCCTGCAGCGTCTCCTAGAGGACCGGAGGCGCAGTATGGAAACGATGTTGCAAGAGGGCCCTGGCCTTGCAGACACTTATCCAGGAGAAGAGGGGGTGCAGGCCAAAGCAAAGATCTGCACCCTCAAGCAGAAATGGGAGGCCTTAGTCATGGAGGCTGAGAAGAGGTACTCTATTACAGGATTACACAATGACTTCTATTAGTTGTATCATTGTAAGTGATCTTTGAAGAGTTATTTTTTTTACTCTGTAGCACATATGGATTACAAAGATGTTATATTGTATGTGGTGTAAGATGCACTGATCCCAGCATTTCCAATGCCTTGGTCAGGCGGGAGAGTCTAGAGATGATCCTACCCAGGGCCCAGATATTTCAGGAGAGGGTGGACAGCCTGCAGCAGTGGCTGATCTCAGTGGAGCAGGACCTGGCTGAGCTACGCAACGCTGAGAGGATGATGCTACACCTTCCCGAGGCCACACAGCGTGCCAAGGTGAGAACATCTTCAGAACGTCAGAAGTTTACTGTTGACAGTTTTGTTTGGTTTTATATATTTTATATATGTGTTGTTCTGATTCATGCATGCATGTTATATCAGGCTACCGATGAAGAGATCCAAGCAAAAAATGCTGACCTGGTGAAAGCGCAGCAGTCGGGTCATGACCTCGTCGAGTCCATTTCCGGTAAAACCCTTTTCCCAAACGTGGTCCATCAATGCATTGAAACCCGTAGCAACCCCGTGCAAAGTTACCAATGTACGTCAATGCCTCGTACTTACAAGGCGTAGAATACGGTGCATGCATCCATAAACTCTGCTCAACCAACCCTTGCAGACGAGGAAGCTCAGCAGGTCCAGGAGAAGGTGGACACCCTGCGGATCCGCTGCTCAGTGCTGAGCCTGAGCAGCCTGGACGTGCTGCAGAGGCTGGAGCAGGCCCTGGAGGCCTCCAGCCGCTGCACCTCCAGCCAGGAGGACCTCCACCTGTGGCTGGGCCGCATCGAGAGAGAGCTGCTGGGCTCCGCTGCTGGGGCGCAGGTCCATACCGGGGATGCCGGACTGTGTGCCACTGAAAAGCAGAGGGTATTAAGAGCAGTCTCATTGTCTGGACATTGTTTCATTACATGACAAAACATTTGGTTGTGCACAATTAAATATGCCATGAACATTTGTAGGAGTATAAAAGATAAAAGATTTCTACCCTTTTTGTTAATATTAGTTGGAGCAAGCGGTTGTGAAGGAGATGGCCTGGTTCAGAGAAACGGCCTTGGGACTGGAACAGTTGAAGAACATCTCCCTGGAACAAGAGCTTATCTCCTCACAGCTGTACGAGCAGAAAGTCAGTATTCTCCTACTCCTTATTACGTGCTCATTTGGACGATTGGATTTTTATTTTGATTCTGTATATCATGTATTTGGGTAGGGCATTTTTATACCATGCAATATGCTATTCAAGTGAGTAAGCGTGCATGTATCTGTGTGTGTGAGTTTTATCTTAAGCTCAGCACATAGATAGCCTGAAACATTCACAATCATATAAAAAATTCTCATTATGCTCTTTGAACTAGATTCTGGCTGTGGAGATACTGCAGCACAGGTTCAACATTGAGAAGATGGTAAAAATTGCTGAAATCCTCCAGACGTACAGCGACGAAGGAGAAACGACCGACCTGCAGGTAAAAACGCAAGCCACTCTCCTGCTGTGTCACGTGGCAAATGTGCTCGGAGCTGAGTGAGACCGCCACCGTCAGTCCACTTCTAACCAGTTGTCTTGTTCTGGTCCCCACGCGTGAAGGCCCCTTTGGACACCCTCCAAGAGCAGTGCAACACCACGTCGGCCACCAACTCCCACGTGGTGCTGCAGCTCGAGCACGCTCAGTCGCTTCTGGGGCAGTTCGCCGAGGGCCTCGCAGAGGTGTCACCATGGCTACGGGAAACCCAAGCCCTCGTTGGCCAGCTGTCCCTGAGCACCATTAGCTACGAAGCGTTCCGAGAACAACAGGACCTCTTGCAGGTACTGGAGCAGAGGCCAGCCTCTTCAGCTGCCGCTGCCAGATTTCCTCCCTTTCAGAGTTTTTGTTTTTGTTTTTTGTTTCTTTGTCCTATTCAACAATGATGTTCTTTTACACGTCGGAGACTAGCCCTCTGCTCAGACAAAATGGTGGGTTTGGGTTATGTGGTGCAGGTCACTTGAATACTTTAATCCACTTCCTGAATGGAGCCCATTCTAACAGATTTATAAAGACATCTCTATTCTCAAAGCTATTACAGAGAGGGTGATACAGTCTGTCCGAGTCAGCTCTCCCCTCATCATTTACAGGCACCTACAGATCTACAGACATTCAAAACAAATGCACTCTCCAGTTTCATGTCAAGGTGGCACAGCATTCCCATAATCCTCACTATTTTCATTGATTTCTACTCCCCATTGTCAGGGTCTGAGGGAGTCCATTGCAGAACACAGACCCCTCATTGCACGGCTCTGTTCTCTGGGAAAGCGCCTGTCAGAGCTAAGCCCCGCCCAGGGGAAAGAGTTTGGTCGAAAGGCTGTGGAGGCGGAGGAGCAGCACATGGCCATCAGGGATAGGGTCAGAGAGGCTGCCAATCTTCTCGAGGAGTCCCTGCCTCGATATACACAGGTAACTATTAGTCCCTCAAACCATTGACACATACAATGTCTACACAGTGACAAAAGATGTACAAAGGAATGGTTAAACATTCTCTTGCTTTGCTTTGTTCTCTGAATGAGGCGCACTCACATCATCAACACATTAGCCAACATCGTCAGCTAACTTTAGCCCTCCCGTGTCCTTAGTTGAACGAGAGAATGCTCCAGATCCGAGAGAGCTTGGAGCGTCTGGGGGACTGTATGCGATGCCCAACCGCCCTCCAGGGTCTGACTCCACGCATCCGGGAGCAGCTGCAGGACAACAAACGCACCCTGGCTGAGCTCTCCAAGCTGGAGCTGGGTTTGGCCAGTGTCAAGACCCAGGCTGACGAGCTGCTGGCTAATACACAGGCAGCAGGTGACGCCTCCATAGGCACAGGTACAATTGATCCAGACCTTCTTGATGGCAAAGTGTATGTAAACCTATGACTGATACGTTTGGGTGGTTTTAAAAGAGGCACAGTGTGTACAGTCTGGTTAACAGCAGTGTGATAAACAGCCTGATTCTTTTTTTTTATTTTAGCGATCCAGGAGAGGGTGTCGAGTCTGTCCCAGCTGTGGGAGGAGACCCAGACCCAGGCAGTGGACAGGGATCTCTGGCTGCACAAACTGTTGGACCTAGCCGTCAAGTTCTGGAGCGAGGTCAGCGACGTTACAGCAGGCCTTAACGATGCCCAGCAGGCTGTTCTGGACCTAAACGCCAGTCGGACAGATTCAGAGACCATCCGGCAAAGCCTGGAGACCATGCAGGTTGGTGTGGGCACTATAATTAGAAGAACCCTCCAAATCCCAAAGGAAAAATAAAGACGGTTGTTAATTGAACAATTGAACTCGACCATCTTCAATGTAGCCTCTGCCTATTTCACCCTTCCTGTCTTCTCTCACAGACTCTGAGGGAAGACATAGACAGCATCCAAGGAGATCTAGATTCCCTCGGCACTCTGGGAGTGGACTTGATGTCAGCCTGTGGGGCCACAGACAAGCCAGACGTCACCAAGAGTCTTGATGAGGTATGACTCGCGGCAAACAAGAAAATGAGTTTCGGCTACGCTATTTTCACCACTACCTGCATTTGTTCCTAACCGAGTGCATGTGTGTGGTTCTAGCTCTACAGCACGTGGAACAACCTGAGTAAGTTGTGGGGAGAGTGTCATAGGAAGCTGGAGGACTCCCTGCACATGGCCCTGCATTACCAGGACACCATGCAAGTAAGGGCATGTGTGTGTCCCTGTGTGTGTGTGTGTGTGTGTGTGAGTAATAGATTACCTCAATCTATGAAAGAAAATAGCTGAGTAGTTGACAAGGTTGAAACTAGTATATTGGCCTAAGATAAACAATTATCCCATTGGTCAAGGTGGAGGCGAGTGGACGTAATTAGCATCAATAAGGACACGTCCATGACACATATGCATAATTTACGCTATGTCTAAGACACATGTTGTCTCTTTTGTAACCTGTACTTCACTCTGACCCTTCTCCCACATTGGAACAACAATTCAGGCTTAAACGTCCGTGAGGATACCAGATTTTCCCTTACTGTTTGTGTGTGTGTGCGTGCGTGTGTGTGCACGCATGTGTATGCATGTGTAAATGTCAAACTGTATAGGACTATTTGGAGTTTGGTGTTTTCACATGTGTGTCCACCTCTGCATATACGAGGAATTATTAATTTGTATTATTTTATTATGTACTATTCATGATGTGTTTCTGTATGTGAGGGCATGCAATTGTTTTTGTGCAGTGTGTATGTCTTTGTTTTTGTGTGTGTGTGTGTCCGACTGAGTATGGTACATTTAAAGAGGCTGCCGGTTGCAAAAGGGGTTCTCAGAGTCACACGCAGATAAGTCTAGACTGTCTGGTTTGGCCGCAGCGGACTGACTCCACTACTCCGGTGGCAGCCATCCAAACACTAAGAGTCTTTTATCCCTCAGTCCGGGCAGAGTCTCATCTCCTACTCCCTGCAGCTTTGCTGACGACTGACTGACAGAAAATCCAATGCACTGCCAATGGGAAACAAATGAGTGTTATGGTGTTAACTGTGGGAGACTGTCAACAGGGTAGTTACGTGACGCCAGACTGCGTGTACCTCAAAAACATCAATAGCTGAATAAATATGCTTAAAGTAACTAGAGGCAGTTTATCTGTAGGAGATGATTTTGGTGACTTCTATCCCCTGAGTCCCATCAAATCGCACAACTTCTGTTTTGAACAGTTTCATGGCAAATCATCAGATAATTGGCTAAAATGTGTAATTCCGTTTCGAGTTATACTAAAGCAAGAATAAAACGGACTGACATAATAATAATAATACATTAAATTTATGAGGCGCCTTTCAAGGCACTCAAGACATGGTCATCAACATAGAGGGTTTTGAGAACTACTTGAACAAGTTGCTTAAAACAATGTACACACGTATTTTTTGTTCTTTAACAATACAGCCAAGTCAGATTAGATTTTGAACAAAACATTACAAGCATATGCTTTCAATAAGGCAAGCTAGGACAGGTAAAGCTATAAAAAACAAAATAAGAAAACAGTTATATCAAGATATAGTACAGCTAATTGTTTAAAAGCATGGCACTAAACTGCTGCTTTACCTTTATTAGTTAACACAGGGAACCACTGCGACCTGTTCCAGGTGACCCCCGGGTCAGTACTGTGTTTTATTCCCAATAGTCTGATGAATTTAGAAGCCGCATTTTGAAACCAAGTGAAAATAAAACATGGAATGTATAGGTAAAACTGAGTTGATAAGTTGGCTGTTACAATTTTCACCCCAGAGATTAGATTTTAATAGTATAGTCCATTTTGATTTGACAAATAATTGGCATGATTAGTTTCTAACGTTTGCTAACGTCTCTAGTTTAAGACGTTTCTTTCTATTTTTAAAGTTTTTGATCGTAACCAAGCCAACGTAGTTTAATGTTTGTGATATCGCGGCCGCATTCAGTTTATTGTCAAAAGTTTAAATATATTGTTTTTTCAGCCACACGTTGAGTCTATCTAAGTTCTATCTGCAGCTAAGAACTGCGCTATCCATTCCTCTTATTTTCAGTTTTACTTACTTATAAACAACTTTTTGCTCGCTGACTTGGCGAAAGATTTCCAATACTGGTGAAGTTATATACAGAATCTACAATTCAGTTGCGTTGGTTGTTCTGCCGATGATTTAAAACACAGGGTCATTCGAACATATTGTGCATATCATTTGCTCAGTGTGATTACTTTCTCTAACCGTTGCCAAGAAGACATGCAGAATACTCGTGGTCACTGAATATCGCTTGCACGATCAACAACAATACTCCAAGTGTGGGCATCTCTTCCTGATTTAGTGATCCACTTCCTTGTGCCATAAAGCAATACGTCAAGGTTTTGCAGATCATGCCTGTTGGCAGACAAAATGTGTGTTAAATATTGAGACTTCAAGAGGACCTATTTGAACCACAATTTATTTCATTATCCCATTGACATTAGGATGTGCTATCAGAGGATATTAATATATTTGCATGGGATGTGTACAGGGTCTGTTTGAGTGGCTGAAATCTGCAGAGCTGAGATCCACAGAGGAGTTCATGGCAGGAACTGATCTGGAGTCAGTCAAAGAGCAGCTTTGTGACCTCAAAGTGAGTTTATATGATAAGATTCCTAAAATGCTACATAAATGAACGCTTGCATACGGTAAGACACAATTATTCATGTATCTTTCAGACCCTTTGCTTAGCCATTATTTGCCCGATTTTAAGACAGTACTTATCCTGGCATTTTAACCTCAGGACTTTAAGCGAGAGTTGTATCAGAAAAAGATCGAGATGGAGAGCCTGAACCACCGGTTTGTGTGTCGGCTGTCTCCGGGCTCAGAGCGACCTGGGTCGTTGTCACCACTCTGTGACTTCAGACAGCGCTGGGACAGCCTGGAATCAGAAACGGTCAGCAGACAGGTGAGACAAGTTTTTACTTCCCAGCATCTGCATGTGCTTTAATTCAAATAAATTAAATGAGGAATATGTTGAATTAACATGAACAACTTAGTGTATCATTCTCTTTCTCCAGACAACTGCATGCTTGTGTGCTTATTTACTGACTTGTCTACACACAATTCTGAATTCTAATTTGTGTGCATCCTCCCCACCCTGATCTCTGATCTGTCTGCAGCACCAATTGGAGTGTGCCCTGCTGGGTTTGGGTCAGTTCCAGAACACCTTGGACGAGCTGCACACCTGGCTCTCACGCACAGCGGACGTGTTGCAGGGGGAGCGGCCAATCAACATCGATCTGCAGGCCTGTGAAATAGAGCTGGCTAAGCACAAGGTTAGTGAGGTTCTCTCTACACGTACTCCAGATTAACAAGTTGGCTTCCATTTTGATGTAGGCTAGTCCCAATATGACCCCCCTCCCCATCCAAAGAAAAAGCAGCAACATCAACCAAAGCACACTCAAGTTTGGTCAATGTGTGCTCGTCCATTCTGTGATCGTGTGACTTGCTCCTTATCAGGTCCTACGTAATGACGTGATGTCTCATACGCGAACAGTGGAGTCCCTGAACCAGGCTGGCAGGGGCCTTCTGGAGGCCGGCTCAGGGGACAGTCCCCATGGTCTGCAGCCTCGACTAGAGCAGCTCAATGAGCGCTGGGAGTTTGTCCGCTGTGAGACGGAGCGCCGGCAGCTGGAGCTCGAGAACAACCTCAGTCAGGTGGGGGGAGTGAATTAGTACTGTTTTTTTTAACCAAACTAGGATTTCCATTAATAGATTTGGTTGTATATGAACCATCATTATTTGTGCAACAGGGGCCTCTAGTGGTTTAACCAAACACTTGCATTGTGGCAGGATACTGAACACTCACAGTTGATAGTCTTGTGATTCGTTTTGAAAGACATAGATTACAATATTTTACGGTAGGTTCAAGATGTCACCATGGAGATCCAGGACCTTCTGCAGTGGCTGGAGAACACAGACCTGAGGCTCTCCTCCACCAGGACTGTGTGGGGGATGCCTGATTCAGCCAATGAGAGGCTCAATATTCACCTGGTAAGAACAAGAAACCTCCACGAAACACATCATAGAATTCTCTTGTTTAAATTATAATTGTTAACACCAGCAAACATGGACCATTTGATTTGAACTCACTTACTTTTTCTACCCATATATCAGGAGCTGTGCAGCGAGATGGAGTCAAAGGCCCATGCTTTCACTGATGTGAGGAATGCCATCCACAGAATGCTGGGGAGCAGTAGCGTGTCCAGGGGCTCAAGCACAGAGCACAGCATGTGTATCCTGGAGCAGAAATGGTCGTCCGTCTACAGCAAAGTACAGGAGCGAAAGGTATACGAGGCAAACCTCCCACGTATAATGAAGGACATTTGCCATGATTCATCATGTATTGAGTTTAATATTGCCATCATGTATTGAGGACCTGGCTTATTTAAGCAATTGCACTGTTGGGTGTCTTGCAGGCTAAGCTCACTGAGGGGTTGAGTCTGGCAAAGGAGTTCCACGGCAACGTCCAAGAGCTATTGACCAAGATGGCCAAGTGTGAAGAGTCCATTGGCGTCTTGCCGCCTCCTAGTTTTGTTTTGGACAACATCAGTTCCCAACTCCTAGATCACAGGGTAGGTGGCTTGCGGCTGTTTTTGTGCTATTGCCTGTGCATGCGTGTGGGAGTCTGTTTGTGTATGTACTGTAAGTTGCTGCGGTGTGCTTGTGGGCAGAGCTCTCAGTGGTGTGGCTGTCTCCACAGGCCCTACTGAGTGAGGTGAGTGGCTACGGGGAGAGGAAGGGCACGGTGGAGCACACCGGCTCCAGGCTGACGGAGCTCAGCAGGAAAGAGGACTGCGACGTAGTGCACAACCTGGTGCTGGCCGTGCAGGACCGCTACAGGAAGCTGCACCAGCGCGCCACAGAGAGAGGCAGGACCCTGGAGGAGGTCAGGAAGACGGTGAAGCAGGTATGGGCGTAAATGTTTGCCGCTCAAAAATATTTATACAGGGGGAAAAGTGTACGTACAAAGTACATATCAGTGTCTTTTTTATGTTTTTTTCTCAAGCTTTTTTTTATAGTCTCCTACACCTTGAGCAGGTTTAGGGATGTATGTAATGCACTTGATTGATTACATCAGCTAAATTAATTTATACTTTCCTTTGATGGTTCAGTTCAATGAATCCTGGCGCCTCCTTGTGGACTGGATGACTGAGGTTGAGCAGACCTTGGACACTCACAGAGAGGTTGCTGTGTCCCATGACGAGATCAAACAGCAGTTCACTGAGCAAAAGGTTAGCCCATGCTCTTTGTTCATCAGAGAAGTCACTTTTCGAGATATTATGCTGACATGCATACATATTTTACTCTTATTATACTACTGTATGAATGCATTGTCTGTTCATATATGCGTTTGTAGGACTTCCAGAAACTTTTGAGATCGAAGAGGCCCATGTACGAGGCAACCCTAAAGAGCGGCCGCAGCCTTCATGAGAGGTCTCAGAGCCGGGAGGACAGGCAGCACCTGGAGAACCTCATCGCTGAGCTCAGAGACTCATGGGATACCATCAGTGGGAAGACAATGGAGAGGCAAGGAGACTTCTAGGCTGACTTAAAGGACACTTCTAGACTTACTTGAGGAGACTTCTAGACTGACTTAGAGGAGACTTCTAGGCTATAATAAATAACCTGTATTCCCTTCCCCAAGGCAACACAAATTGGAGGAAGCCCTGCTGTTTTCCGGCAGATTCACGGACGCCCTGCAGGCCCTGAATGACTGGCTGTACAGAGCAGAGCCCCAGCTGGCTGAAGATGTGCAAGTTGGCGGGGACAAAGACATGGTCAACATTCTCATAGACAAACATAAGGTGGAGTGTATAGGACATTTGCTCGATGTACATTATGATCCAGTGTGTATAATTAATACAGGATACATATAATAAGGAAATTAATAGGATACGGCGTGACTTCTTTGTGGTTATGTGTGTTAGGTGTTCCAGAAGGAGTTGGGAAAACGGGCCGGGTGCATTAGGACCCTGAAGCGTTCAGTGAGAGACCTCACCAGGAGCAGCACGGCTGATGCCCATTGGCTGCAGAAGCAGATGGAGGAGCTGGAGGGCCGCTGGGAAGCTGTGTGTAAACTCTCTGTGTCCAAACAGGCACGTCTGGAGATAGCCCTGCAACAGGTACAAAGACGTTCAGAAGAAATTTGCATATTTTTTGTAAAATACACGTAGTGTTTCTTATGTTTATCTTCCTCTTTGTTTTGCTTAGGCTGAAAAGTTTGACGAGCTGGTCCACTCCTTCATGGAGCACTTAGCCGAGGCTGAGAGAGTCCTAAAGTTTGGGGTTATTCCTGAGAAAGAGGAAGCCTTGTTGAACTTCAATAAACAGCACGAGGTCTGTGAGCAAAGCAGGCGACGTGTTTCATAAACCACTGCCCTTTATACAGCGTGCCAACGACCACTAAATGACTGACTGAGCTCTGATTCTCTCTACACCTCCCTGTGAAGGAATCGATGCGTGCCTTATTTGCCCAGGGGGTGGCGCTGGAGAGCATTCGGTGCCTTGGGGAGGAGATCCTGTCCACAGGTCACCCAGACTCCATCATCACACTGAAGTCCTGGATTAGTGTCACCAAAACCCGCTATGAGGAGGTGATTGATCTTTTTCCAACTATGTCGATAAAACAGAATGTTTAAACTAACTGTATGTGGTTTTAATTCCTGTGTGTTTTCCCTGTCCCTCTAACATCATGGCAGTTCAACTTACAATGTCGCCCACACAGTATTTACAATGGACAGACTCAAGGACAAACTTTTTGAGAGTGCAGATTGTTGACTATTGTGTGTTCTCGGTGTATGCACCAGGTCCAGACGTGGGCCCAGCTGCAGGGCCAAAGGATCCAGGCTGGTCTGGCAGCTCTGGAGGCAGAGAGGACGGAGGTACACAGCCTATTGGAGTGGATCTCCTCTGCAGAGGAGGCCCTCAACCTCAGGGACCAGGAGCCAATGGCTGAGACCTTAGAGCAGAACCAGGAGCTCATTGTTCAACACATGGTATGAGATGGATGGGTTAGACATATGACATATCATGTTTGCCATATTTATCTGGTGGCGCTAAAAAGGAAAAGGTACAGGAAAATTGTAACTCCTGAATATATAAATATAAATGTTAAACATTACGCCTATTGCATTTTAGATTTTCATGGAGGAGTTAAACAGAAAGCTGCCAGAGGTGGTAAATGCAACAAAATCTTGCAAAAATAAGAGCGTCTCCAAAACGCAGGCCTCACCCAGCCGACGCACACTAGCAAGTGAGTGATCGGATCCTTTAGAACCTACACTTTGACAATTTAAGCTGACAAAACCCTCAATATCTTTCAACAATTATTAATAAGTCATATACACTTGTATTTAACCATCCAGAGAGAAGAAGCACACTGAAGCTGCAGCCTGCGGCACCTCTCCCCCTAGAGCACCTTGACCCTCAGACTCCCCTGCTGGCTAACCTGATCAGCCAGTGGCAGAAACTCTGGCTTTTGGCCGTGGACAGACAGGGCCGCCTGGACCAACAGCAGCAGAGACTCAAAGAGGTGCTGTCTACTTTGTCCTCACGTTACGTTAACCAATCTGTTTTAAGAATGTCCAGTATGACTCCTTTCTCCCGATGTGGGTGGCTTTTCAAAACACATGCTCTGGTATTTTAAAAAGCAAATACAACAATAACATTGACTCCACAGCTCCTATTTCAAACGTGGGAAAATCTGACTGTTTGATAACGTTATTTTCTTTGCTTTTGTATTTGTATTTAATTTTTTTTTTTTTTACTCAGCTGGAAGAATTTGCCAACTTTGACTTCAATGTTTGGCGTAAGCGCTACATGCAGTGGATCAGCCATTTGAAGTCGAGGATATTAGACGTGTTCCGTGCTATTGACAGAGACCAGGATGGACGTATTAGCCTGAAGGAATTTGTAGACAATGTTCTGGCATCCAGTAAGACACACCTTTATATATTTTATGTACCAGATGGCTCACTTGAGAACCAGTTCTCAATTATAGTGAATCATCATTAGATCCTCTCTTATTAAAAAACTTTGTCACATAATTGTTTTTCAAGGACAATGCATGAATAAAGCATATTTTTGGATTATCAGAATTCCCTACAAACTCCTTGGAGATGAATGCAGTAGCCAATATCTTTGACGTGAATGGCGACGGCTACATTGACTACTATGAGTTTGTGAGTGCCCTCCACCCCAGCAGGGACCCTTACAGGAGAACGCTGGATGCCGATCAAATCAACGAGGAAGTAAGCACATAGGTTTCCATAAGGGAAGGGTTTCATCAAACCAGCAAATTGATGTAAAAACAATGATCAAATCATGTCGTCTTCAGGTGAGTCGCCAGGTGTCGCAGTGTAACTGCCCCAAAAGGTTTGAAGTAGAGCAGATCAGTGCCAACAGATACAAAGTGAGTTATATCCATAAGTGTTCCTGTATTAAGTCTAAGTTTGGTCACAAAAGCAATGTTCTTCTGTTGTCACATATGCTTTGTTGGTGTTATTTCCTGATACAGTTTGGAGATTCCCAGCAGTTACGGATGGTGCGAATCCTGCGCAGCACGCTGATGGTGCGCGTTGGCGGAGGATGGACTGCTCTCGATGAGTTCCTGGTCAAAAACGATCCATGTAGAGGTCATTAACTGCAAAATACCTTAACATTATCGATTGACATTGTTTTACCCTGCGAGACAGTCTACCCTCTCGCAGTCTCTGAACCTACCCTGTTCTGTTCCAGCCATTTTATAACTGTATTTTTTTTAATCCCTAGTGAAAGGTCGAACAAACCTGAGGATCAAGCAGAAGTACTTGTCCCCAGACTCCTTTGACAGCTCCAGAAGAGGGAGCTCCTCAAAAGGCTTGACGGTCAGCCGGTCCAACTCCAGCCTCAGTCTCTACAGCAGTGCCTCAGCCCCGAGCAGCCCTCTGACACGCAAGGTAGGAGCCCCCACCCCAGTCATCGTGACACGGGCCCTGTCCATGAAACATCATACAAACATTATAACAATAAAATCCTCATCTACTGAGCACAGTAAATATTAATATATATTTTTTATGAAAACTTTTCAAATTACCAATGACACTTTGTAATAAAGGTTCATATTGTACCATCATTTTTACATCTTATTTATAATGGCCTATGAATGGCTGCTTGTGCACTCTTCCTGTTTCAGGCTTTACTCCGCAGGAGTTTCTCAGGTGACCGCTGCGTCCGTCCCAGGAGTTCCATCGCTGCCTTGGGGTCAGATCTACAATTCTCCACTGCAGCAGATGACCACTCTCCTTCACCGTCTGGTCAGTCATCGTCTGGTCAGTCATGAAGTTCCTGTAGGATTTCGCAGCATTTATTTAAATCTGTATCAAACAGGTCGTTTTGATTTTCTTTTGTATTTATAGAAGAAGCACTGAAACTTCCCACATGATCACCACAGCCTGCAAGCACTATGCTACCAACTCATTGCTGAATCTCAACATAGCCATGGGCCCAGGAACAAAGACAGAAACCAAGGGAACCGCATCAAAAATAAAGAGAGCGTCACCAATACCAGTAAAAGGGCAAAGGACGGTCCTAACATCGACCCCACTAACACTATGGAGCACAGTGAAGGCAAATCGAAGTGGAATGTGATGATTCCAAAGGGCCACCCATTAAACTGAAACCCTTCTGAGACTACGCCTTGTCTGTCTCAGGAAGAACCTGTGGGCTTTTGGCTGGAGATTATGTTTTGATATCCTCTTACTATGCTACAATATACTGTACATCTGATTAAGGTTTATTTCTTTTTACAATTGTTGGGTTTCGTGTATAATAATCTGCATTTTAGTAGAAGGTATAGCGCAAGCAAAATATGCATGGATAAATATTGCACTGCATGTCTCCAACACGGCGAGCCTTGTTTTTTATTGGTCTGCCACAGTCTTTATTAATGAAAGGCTGGTGGCCTCGTGACTGCATCCTGCCCTGAGCTAGATATTGAATTTTCTAAATAAATATGATGTATTTCAGTTTAACACATGTGCTACAGGCCCTGTATTTCTTTCTCTGTTTGCACCAAGACACACTCTCCAAATGATTAGAATGCCATCACCGTATGCCAAACTTCCAGTGTCCTCCACCTGGATTATTGTTAGCTTTTCGCAGTTCCCTGAATGGAGAACTATGAACGCCTTTGTTTTTCTCTGTTTTTCTGTTTATATGTCCACATTATCTGTCCAAGATGCTTCTAATGTCATGTAAGTATTGTTTTAAATGCTACACTTACTGTACCATAAAGAAAGTGGCGTACACTGTCAGGACCGCACGGTCATGGGTTATTGCAGTTTTTTATGATTTTCTCAGGTTTGCTTCTTACAGATGTTTTGGGTAGTTTGGTGTTTTGTGGAACATTACTGTGAGACCGTTGATATGTCAGTGTGTTTTTTGTACTACTTTTAGTTGTAAGAATGTCTCCCCAAGAAATGCACTTTTTTTCCTCTCTTCTACGTTTTTTATAATTAGCCCAGGCATGTCATTTGGTTTTCCATAGTATTAGCAAATGTTCTCAGATGCTTAACAAATGAATCCAATTAATAGCCTCTAAAAATATGTATTTTTTATATTTATATAAATGTTTTAGTATTGTAGGAATACTCATTTTCTATCCTACTCATTTTCCACTGTGCTGTGCTACAATGAGATGCAGATTCACAAGTGTATCTCTCATTGATATGTTTTCTTACTATAACTTTACTTTGATCGCATATCCAAAGCTGTAATCTTAAAATTCACTTATTTTTAAGCCATTACATTTTTCCTTTTTCTACTAAGCAGGCAGCCATTGTCTGAGATGACCAGGTGGCAAAAAGATCATATAAATCCAAAGAAACCATTCAAGTTAGGATTCTGTTCTTATCATGCCTGAGAGCATGGTTTAGGTGGATTTATCTATTCTACAAAAGTAGTAAATCAACCAATTACTGGACAAAAATGGGCTGTTATGTTTTTCCGATATATAATCAAGTGTTTAACATTGTATTTAGGATTTTTTTTTTTTTACTTTTCCCTAGAGATCGTGGAATCATAAATGGAGGGAGTTTCTTGTACATTTGTAAATGTGATTATTGTTATATGCAGTTCGGTACAACAGTTTTTTAACGTTCCCTTGTGTTTCACACGATCATGTATGTTCTGCCTCAATATAACAAAGCTGGGGTAATATAGATAACTTGAATTTCACTGTACTGTAAATATACCCAGATCAGATGTCTGTACTTCTATGCACCCTTTGTTTCTTTACAAGTGATTCTTTATTTCCAGCACTTGTTCTGGTGTTTAATTTAGAAAGTCTGTAGAAGAATGCTACTAATAAGGATAAATACATTGTAAATAAATCTTTTTTTCACAGACAAAATTAAAAACTGAAGTTGTTCAAACTACTTTCACAAGTATTGTATACAGTCTTGGCTATATAGAGATTGATACCAACACATTCTGATTATGGTGTGAACATAAAATTACACCCAAAGTAAGTAGACTATAGTTAATGATTTTCTGTGATTCAGCTGCCAACCCCTATTGCCCACATGTTTAAAGAATGTTGTGATCAAACCCACCAAACTGCACAAAATGTAATGCAAATCCAGTAAGATGGGGGAAGAAGGAGCGGTGAGGTCATGAGAGGGCCCTGAACTTGACCCATGGCCATTCTGTCCTATGACTGACCAATTGTGTTCAATTCATACAAAACAGACACAGAACAAAACACACATGCATGCTCTTGACCTCCCCACATTTTTTGTAAGAATATTCAAAATGCAAACAATCAGCAATATCTTTGATAAGTTCATCTTAATTACTTGACAACAATATTGTATGTGTTCTAGTCTATTTAGAGGAACACATCATGTTATGGAAACAACATCGTTTTATAAATGTAAATATAAAGATGAATATCCCTCAAAAAAGTACTTTTTATTCAAATGTACAAAGAGAATACCATGAACAGTAATCATGTAGCAATCAAGTAGTACTTAACTTTACACACCTAAACTCAGTGAGTGAAAAGTTGGTTCCCACCAGCCTTTTCCCAGTGCAGTCTGGTGTTTGGTGAGTTACTGTGTCCCCTTTGGCAGACTCAACACTCCAACTGTGCTGATAATGAAGGATAAAACAGTTCTCCTCACACAACAATGAAACAGCACTTTTCTGGCTGACTGAACTTGAGGCACAGAAAGAGTTCTGGTGAAAATGAAATACAGACCTGGAACTAGCTCAACATTCATTCCTAATTTCATTCCACAGAAAAAATAGTGCATCTGAATTTAAGATATCTACAATGATTAATAACTTTAAAACAGTTTCTCTTTAAGTGAAATTGAGTTTTAATCTTTTTTTATACAATTGCAAGGTAAGTTTATCAAAGCTGTGGGAGCAAGTCCCATAACCTTTCACACTCAAAAGAACAGTCCGATTATCACAATACACTTTGAATGTAATTTTGTTGAAATCACAGCGGAAACAAAAGAAGTGACAAGAATGTTAAGCTCCAAGCTACGCAAAGTCAAACACCATGTAGTCAACCTTAACGCTAGTGCATATCTTTAAAACGTTCAACTTTTCAGCAATCAGTTTAAAAGTTGTTTAATGGTTGTCATAGTTACACACCCCCACCCTCTAAGCCAGCTAAGGGGCACAACCCTTAATTCTTCAGAGTGGCCACTCTTCTCTTTTACCCCCTATGGCCTCAGTTTTTCCCACCTCTGCATCCCAGAACTTTGGCTCCCAGAATGGACTCCCATGATCCTAAGCCTAGCCCTCTTTTTGTCACATGATGACCCAGACTTGTGGTGGAGCAGCACAAAAAACCCACCTACTGTACAGTGTTATTTAACAGGCAGACACATCAGCAAACCTGAGAGAGGTCAGAGACTTACACTCTAGAGCCCAGTGCAATGTATTAGCGCTATCCCGTATCCTGCACTCTAACAGTCTTTCCCTTTGGCTGGATCAACAAAGCATATAGGCTGCATACACACGGAAAGGCTCACGTTCCATCATCCAGCAGTGAAGGCCACCTTGAACGCAGGTAGGTGCTGTCCTGTTCATTTGGTGTTACTGACAAGGGACAGAGGGCAGAATAAACTGGTTTGAAGTGTTTTGGGGCTTATGTAACTGTCAGCAATTGTTACATGACTGCAGAGGCTAATATCCACTATTATTTAATTAAACAAGGGTGCTCAATTTTTATATTTTGTTAAAGATGCTATGAGAAACTATGGGAGAGACTTTGTATAAAGTTGTGGATGTGGAAGAGGGTGTAAAAGAAATTGAACCTATAATAGATCAATAATAACGTTATAGAAGAACTGGCTTGTGGCTTAGACTTTATTTGGCAAATTTCACAACCCAACCCATTATCTAACAGTAAATACTTCAAGTCAACCGACATTAAATCACACATCGCTGGTATTACTTTGAGCCCTGTGAGTTCTTTAAAGTCTTTCGCTATGGGTTTTACTATTTTAATTTAAATATTTGTAGCAATTACTTCAATTCAGCTTGATCTGTTAAAGTGTCGTATAACATGCCAGCAGCAGTATTGTTGCACAGGCATCTATTGATTTTGATGTCGTAAAAACCTATTGCATCAACGTTTGAGAACAGTATTCTTGCAAGATAATCCATAATTCTTTTCTACTCGTTTCCATTTAATGAGATTGTATCATGTATTATCAAATGGATCATTCAACTATTCAATTCTATCAATCTGTGGCATGAAGAAAATCTACAATTCTCCAAAAGTTTTATGTGACATCATGAAATGCTATGATAGTAATTCTAGAATTTTTACACAACTCGGCCCGAACTGAGACCCATTGTAAGTCTAGCACCATCTAGCTGTGATCTAAAAATGCTGCTCCAGTAAACTGGTTCCAAACCAGGCGCTTTCCTCCTAACATCTGAATGCCCTTGACAGTGTGTTGTTTGGTCTAGTTGGATAAGAGCAACACAATGGAAATTTTCCAGGGGGTTAACTTGAGTAAAAGTGAATATGACTGGGACTGGGGTAACTCACATAGAAACATGCAGACCCCAAGGTTGTAGATGTAAGGGCCTGGAGGGCGAAGGGTAGAAACGTAACCTCGGCTATGCTCCTCCTCTCGCCGCTATTGAGTCGGTAGCGGTGCCTGCTGGGGCAAAGGCAGAGCACATGGTCGTCTGCTTTTGCGAACAGCCCCCGATCTCACGACTTTTTCACTCTCCTGGTCCGAGTGTAAGAGGAAGTGTGCGCTTGCGTGTCTTGCTCCCCTCCTCCCGTAGCAGGTGCTTTTAGAGATACGGAAGCAGTTTTTTCATTCAGAACTATTAATTGGGGAATGCGATCAGGGGGAAGGATCTAACACGCACACTTGCCAGCTGACGTAAGAGAGGGAATACAGTCATAACAATGGAGTGAGAGGTTACTTAGTAAAGATAAAAGGACGCGGTACGGCCCTACCTCCCTGACTACTGAGCGAGGTAAGATAAGGAAATGTTTGGTCTTTGGGGAACTGAATCTGTCCGCACAATTTGGTGAGAAGTAGTACGGTTATTAACGGGGTAGATAAGTAGCCCGTTAAAATCCCGTTTTTAACAGTCATACGTCTGTCAAATTAGACTACGTCTTGATGACGTGATGGTGAAGCAAGGTTTCATCTGCTCTAATAATTGTGTGGGCCAATAATGAGAGAAGCTGCAACGATTAGAATTTTGTGGGGAAATTAAGGACAGCCTCAACCAGGAAGGAGCGTAGTTATGATTTAAAGCGACAGTAAGTTTTTTTCCCCTTCCGAGTAATGACAGTGTTACTATTAAATTCAACTCTATTTATTGATTTGTTATTATATACTCATTATTGTGTACCAATAATAAATAGCTGTAGTATAACATATCCGCAGTAGGCCTATAACATAAAGTTAGTCCCGGCTAAATCAGGCCTCCGTTGAATTTAGGTTTGCTACATAAATTACGTGCTTAAGTCAAGCACCAGGGGCTTATTTGGGCGCTGTGTGTTTGTGTGTGAAAGGTCAGCTACGGCATCAGAGTGAAAGAGAGGTCAGTGGATGGTGCAAAAATGGATTACAATCAAGGTTGATAGAAGTATATACAGTGAGAAAATGTTGAAGAATCGTGAAGAGTAAAATAAGTGGGAGAGAGAGGGACATGTATCAACATGTCATAAGCATTGACCATGTGTCTGACGATTAAACAGCTCTTTCATGGCTCATCTCTTCTAAATGGGAGAAATGAACCGGTTTCAATTGTATTGATACAATGCTAAGGTTATATGCATCATGACGGCTCTCTTAACTGTGACGGCAGATGATATGAAAAAATGCGTGGTCCCCCGACTCTGAAAACTAAACTACAGGGAAATACCAATTATGATATGGTGCATTTTTTTTCATAGCACATGATAATCCAGTTGTGAATGACCATTGTTATTTGTGTTTTCAGATCCTGTGTACTCCATAATAAAAAAACAAACCAACATCTGACCTTCATCATGTCCCTGCTGACCCACGTGCTGGCGTGCCTGTTTGGCATGGGCTCCTGGGTGGCCATCAACGGCATGTGGGTGGAGCTCCCCCTGGTGGTGCCGGAGATCCCAGAGGGCTGGTACCTGCCCTCCTACCTCACCGTTCTCATCCAGATGGCCAACGTGGGGCCCCTCTTCGTGACCCTCATGCACCGCTTCCGCCCGGGCACGCTGGACGAGCGGCCGGTGATCTACTCCATTGTAGGGCTGGGCGTGGTGGCTACCTTTCTCCTGGCCTTCTTCTGGAAGCACACGGTGCCGCTGGGGGGCTCGGCGCACAGCGTACCCCTCCTGGTCCTTAGCTTCCTGCTCTCCGTGGTGGACTGCACCTCCTCCGTCACATTCCTACCCTTCATGATGAGGCTGCGGCCCCAGTACCTCACCACATACTTTGTAGGGGAAGGCCTGAGCGGGCTGGTGCCGGCCGTGGTGGCTCTCATCCAGGGCGTGGGGGTGGTCCACTGCAGGGCGGCAGTGCCGGCGCAGCTGGCCAACGGCACTTCTTCAAACGTCACTGGGGGGGAGCTTCTGGCCGAGTACCAGCCGGCAAACTTTTCCGCCCAGGTCTTCTTCATCTTCCTCAGTGCCATGATGGTGGTGTGCCTCGCCGCCTTCCTCCTGCTCAACTACCACCCTGCGGTGGCCAGGGAGAGGAACAGTGACCGCTACTTTGGCGAGGATTTGGTGGGGGAGAAGGGCGAGCAGGGCCTGTCCCTTCGCAACCCCACTCCGGAGCAGAAGCCTATGATCAGCCCCGGTGAGGCCCCTGGGCGGCGGAGCTCCTTCGGGGCAGGGACCTACAGTAGTGTGGAGGTGGTGTTTATCTTTGCGGTGTTGGCCTGGGTCAATGCCTTGACCAATGCTGTGCTGCCCTCTGTGCAGTCCTACTCTTGCCTGCCCTACGGCAACCAGGCCTACCATCTGGCAGCCACCATGGCGGCGGTCGCCAACCCTGTTGCCTGTTTCATCGCCATGTTTATGCCAATAAGGTCAGCAATAGTTGATCATGATTCACGGTCAATGATTCAAACTAATAATCGTTTATTTGCAAATTGCTCAGCTCATTATGTTTTGTTTCAGCCATATACTTCAGTTTTATAACTGTTTAGTTGAATCTGGTACTTAACTTCCAAACCATATCTTCATTGCCTATTTTCTTCAGGTCTTTAGTGTCCTTGGGGGTTCTGACCATGGCTGGCACTGGTGTTGGCGCTTACATCATGGCAATGGCAGCTTTAAGCCCCTGTCCACTGCTGGTGCAAAGTGCCGCTGGAACAGCCATTATTGTATGACTCATTCTATTACTAAATTTGAGCGATAGTGTAGGTCCCCTAGATAATACAACATCCATCAAGTAATGTGATTGTAATTATGTGAAACGTTCAAATTGTTCAAATTATGTTTGTTCTGTCATGTTTGTGTAAAACAGATTTGAGAAATGTTATTTACATTCTAATGAGACAACAAATGTCTAACCCTGTTTTCTGTAGGTGATTGCCTGGGTCCTGTTTGTCCTGTCCCTGTCCTACGTCAAGGTGATCATCGGAGTTATCTTGCGTGACGAGGGACACAGCGCGCTCGTGTGGTGTGGAGCTGTAGTGCAGTTGGGCTCAATGCTTGGGGCCTTGTCTATGTTTCCATTGGTCAGTGTCTATGGACTCTTCAAGTCAGGAGATCCCTGTAACACCAAGTGCCCAATGTAAGGAGACAAAGACGGAATACTTTAGAATGCAAGTATATGAAAAGCACTACATGACAGAGCACTGGAACCAAACCTTCATCAAAGTCTATCGATGATACAGATTTTTTCCTTTTAACTACTGCATAGGTAAAGAGTTATAATTTGAAGTTGATCATTTGACCACAGCAGCACTGGCCAGGCTAGATAGACGCAGTAGATGGTCATCTCAATCATGCCTTGCGTATGAAGTGAGTATGAAGCTGGGCTGGATCCCTATTTTGTCAACGTCAAACGACAGCTCACGACCAGACCTTTAAGGTCCCAAAGAACAGCATATACAGTATTTTAATGACTAGATTTTTTGGATTTCTTTTTTGGATATTAAAAACAACCTTTTACTTGAAGGGTAATTAAGAAAAATATTTTAAGAGCCCAAAAAGAAGTTGTTTTATGAGATTATATGTTATTGTATGAATTACAATGTGCCTTAGTTTGCGATTAATGTGGGACTCGTTCTAGAATATATGTCTCTCCTGAATACAGTATGGTTCCTCATTAGTAAATTTGTACTTAGTTTACATCGATATGTTATTGTTGCTTTGTTACTCAAATGGGTGCTTTGTAGAAGTTACAGCATAAATGCACACTGTTACTGTTACTGTACACATAATGTGGAATAAAACATGCAGATTTAGATTTTTCATTCATTTGAATTAATCTGCTTGAATGGATTGGTGGGTAGTCAAGGTTACACACTGCGACGTTGTACGACACCTCTGCACAACGACCACAAGATGTCACCACAGGAGTGTACAACTTCATTGGCTATTTTATACTTCAAGCGGCTCCTGTTCAGTGATGGAAATTATTGGTACCAGTATCAAGCACTGAATAATTAGTTTTAGCATGAGAATTTCCATTTTTTTTCTTTTTTTAAAGGTGAGTATTTTTTTATTATTAATGATACTTTAAACAAGACACAGATTAGCACAGAACTAGAGTTTGTTTTTTCATCTTTTTTTGTATTGCTACATAATTCAATTACATCCATCCATTGTCAGAACCGCTTATCCTATGCAGGGTTGCGGGGGGGCTGGAGCCTATCCCAGCTGACTTAGGGCGAGAGGCGGGGTACACCCTGGATAGATCGCCAATCCATCGCAGGGCTAACACATAGACATACAATCATTCACACACATGGACAATTTGGAGTCACCAATTTACCTGCATGTTTTTGGAATGTGGGAGGAAACCGGGGAGAACATGTAAACTCCACACAGAAAGGCCCTCAGGCGGGATTCGAACTCAGGACCT
>JAVQJS010099373.1:0-11953 GCA_036024795.1 Galaxias rostratus
TGTGTGTTAAATTATACAAGGTCTGGTTTAGCTTGTCTAATGAATCCTCTTTGTGTAAACCCTTAAATTCAGTTGTGGCCTATTGAGGACTGCATATGTCAGATAACATCTTAGGCCTACAAGAAGTCGAAACACCAGACTAGGCTGTCTACAAAAAACAAAAAAGGTCTTAATTAGGTGAAATGCCTGTTGTATCGACGATTTCTTGAGATGTTCCATTGGAAATTCTTTTCGGGGGGGCGATGATTTTGAAAGACTGCATGTCTTTAGCCGACAGTGGTCCCTCTGTTAATGCTTGTATTCCATTAGAGAGAAGGATTTCATGGCATAAACGAGAAAAGGCAGAGTTAACGAACATCCCGCATCAATCAGTCATTCGGGACTACATCGACCAAGGAAAGGACAAAGTCAAATCAAGAAAAGTATCGTAAAACATTGAAAATATCTCCGCGCAATTATGTGACATTTGCTACCCCGATAGCAGCCAGTGAAACGTCCCGATGTAAGGCATTCCATCGTGCTAATGACAAAACCTCACCACCGACTGCACAATGCACGATGTCCAATTCGAACTGACGTTACGGCTAGAAATACGGACTGCTGAGCTCTCTGAGAGGTTGGTCGTACGCCATTATGACCAACGTGCATTATCAAATAGGTATAGAGGGTTTATGTTGTGCCAGATGCATGGCAGATCTCTTTGACTGAGTCGTGTGCACTTGTTTCGTAACTCACCGTTCATCTTAATTTTTACGAAAATAGGTTTGTTCCAAAGGTTGTGCCAGGTCTTCGGCTGTGTTTCTGCTGTGGGAAACAAACATTAAAACATACGAAATATAAGAATGAAACGCCATTTTATAGTAATTAACGGTAACAACCATAAAGCATTTGCATTGCATTCCTGTGTTGTCATTTTCTCCACACTTTTCTGAGACTGGCATTTATTTCTATTAAAGATGCTGTGTGCACATCAAGAGAATTTGCCCCCCGCCCCCCCCCCAAAAAAAAAAAAAAGAAAGAAAAAGAAATTGCAAGGATTTGAATCTCAAACAGCCCAAAGAAAAACCCACCTCCTCTCATCCCTTCCGTCCCTCTGCTAAGCCTTTCCATTCAAACGTTGTTGACATATGCTCGCTCCTACCATGACTTGTGAGTGAGCTTGAGCAAGACAGAAGGTCTCCACCCGGTTCAAAACGCCGACATACAGTCGTGCCAGGAGGGTGCACGTGAGGTGATTGACAGGCAGGTTGCCGTGCCTCCTTGAAACAAACCGTCGTGATTGGTTAGAGTTCGCCAGGCCTCCAAAAATTTCGGAGAGGCTGAGTACGATGCTCTAATAGACCCCAAAATCTCTCAAAGTATTTGATGTATTGATTTCAGCCAGGAGGTGGGTAATTACTAAAATTATAGTTTTTAAATGTATTTTTGTCAGAATATGTAACTCCCATACTGCACTCAAGTTGTTTCCCATAATGTTCATTGGCTCGCTAACTTTTGACATCAGCAGAACATGGAGCTGATTTTGTGAGTTTCATTTTGCTTGCAGGCCTAAGTCTAAATTTTCTCAGAGCGCAACATTTATTGCAACGTGGTCAGAATTAAGAGATATTCCTGAAGGCTACCTATATCTAAATACCCACTGATGTTTAGACCATTTTTGATGGGTTTGTACTTCAACACGATCAACAATTTGTAGAAAGCAACAACAAATAGCCTTCAAGTTATTACAAAGGTGAAAATGTTGTGGCGTTTTAAGTAATTTGTTTGTTGTTCACTGGACCCAGCAGAGGATTCCTAAACCTGTGGTCTAATTCATCACTGACGATTGGCACCATGTCTCGGCTTTGTGAAATCACGTTTTCTAAATGACTGTGGCTCGGCTGGCCATGCCTCTGTTGCCTTTGCTGGAGAGGGACACTCAAAAGGTTTTTCTTACATGAAGTGTTTAGATTGGAGTGCGAGAGACGACAAGATGAGAAAATTGAAGCAGGAATTGGATTGTGGGTGTAGTCAGGAGATACAACACACACGCCTGTAATGCTATCTCTCAGAGTGCTCTAGAAAAACTTGTTGAACTTGGGGTGTTTTTCTGATCAGATCAGCCAGCTAAAAATCCAAAGCGTCAGTGCCGGGTTTACCAGGAGTAAAGCAATATGTTTGCGCGGGTCTAGTGGGAGTCACTAATGTTCTCTCGTGTTTCGATTGCTTTGTTTGGGGCAATTCGTTCTGTAGTGTCGGTTGGAAACACCGGGAGGGGGACATTGACCCCTTGCCCAATAGCTCAAGGCTCATCAATAAACCAAAGCACATTAAATTATTCACCAAACTCTGGCCACAGGTGAAGGGATATTAGCTTAGCGACAGCTGACCTGTCAAGCCACCTCCTGCTCTGAACCTCATTATTGTCCAGAACATATCCTCCGCAGTTCTCCTCAACCATTGCGTTCGGCAACAATGCTTGAATTAACGCGAAATATTATTCAATGTTTGCATTTTTTATATGTCCTGAATTAACCTAATTACATAGGGTTATGTTATGTATGCAAGCATAAAAATAATTGGCTGACAGGAGTTTAAAAATAGTTGTGTTGCTTGATACGATATGCGCTTCTGTGTGAGTGTGTGTGTGTGTGTGTGTGTGTGTGTGTGTGTGTGTGTGCGCGCGTATGTGTGTGTGTGTGCGTGTGTGAGTGTGTGTGTGTGTGCGTGTCAGTGTACCATAACCTATCCGACGCGAACACTGAAAATGATGAAGCGTTCCTTGACATGGGGTTAGTTGCAGCCAGCTCTACCCCGGGGACACTGGAAGGGAGAGAACTCTCACCGCCTGTTGTGCCTGGTAGAGGGACAGAGGCCAGCTCCCACAGTGCTGGAGGACAAACCTCTCAGTGCCTGGTTAGACTAATCACCAAATGGACAGCCCCCCCCCACCCCACTCCGCTGCCGCCCGCCATCGCTGTATCCTTTCAGGCCTGCAGCAGAGCCACTTCAACCGGCAAACAAAGAGAATTCAGAACCACACTGAGGTCCATGACACCCGCCTGACATAGGAGGGCCATGGTAATCACTGGTTACAGTGCACACCCTGTTTCAGCACACGTGTAACATTCCGTTTCGTTACCCCAGGTTTCTAACTGTCATAGATAGCAGGGATAGTCATTGTAGATGCGATTGTATACATCTCAATTGAGCTCATGTTAGGCTCATTCATGCTGCCAATTGTTGCGGTCCATAAACAATGAAGGCACTTATTTATTTATTTTAACGTTGTTTAACCAGGAAAGTCTAACTGAGAACGAGTTCTCTTTTGTAGTGGCGTCCTGGGCCTGTAGGGGGCAACGGACCCACTCCAGTTCAATGGTCAGAACACTGACGGGTGGATCGGTGCTAACTTATTTTTATGGCGGTGTGAGGCAACCAGAGATCCCATGAACATGAGGAGAACATGCAAACTTCACACAGAAATAACCCTGATAGGCCGGGGATTTGATCCCCACATCCTTCTTGCTGTGAGGCGTCAGTGCTTACCACTGAGTCACCGCCCGGCTTTCCTTGATTATTCCCTATTTCTATTCTCCCGAACATTTCTTTTCAGCCATTTTGTAATTAAAAATAAATAGAGGGAACCAGAAGTCTTCCTAAGGGACGCCCAAAGTGCAACACTTTCGAGATGGAATCCATTGATGTGCTCAAGGTGTGCTACGGCAAACATTCCCAAACTCACAGCAAGGAGAATCTTATCACAGCGTCTGACTTTGTCAACACTATTAAATTTGGAAGGAGTCAGAGAGTAATAACGTTCGTGGGGGGGGGTTAAGCTGGGTGGCGGCGCACGGCAAGATTAACGAGTGTCAAAAACAATGAATTTTCCATTAGAATGTAGAGTGGCATACCTGATGTGTGTACAGCACACCAGCTTTTTTTGTCTTTCTTTTTTCTCCATGCTCAAGATCCGAAGATAAGTGACGCTTTTTTTTCTGGGATTACAAAGAAATACCCCATTTTGGCTGAGAGATTTGAAAAGATTTGAGTGGGGGTGTCATAATCCCTTTGTAAGCCTATTCTCCTAAATATGTTCATGTGCTCTCTTGGTTGCGCACATTTTGATTTATTTTTTTTTGCTCAAATTACAAGCCCTGTGTTGGCAAAGCAGGACGTTTACTGAAAGGCAATTGGATGTTTCTTTGACACCATAGCATCACACCATCGCCTCGTGAAACACCATGAGCATAAAGCATAGAAAGCCATAGGTGGTGTATTTTTTGAGCTGCCTCCTGGTGTTGTTTGTCTGACTAACTGTTCTTCTCCTAACCCTCCCTTCCTCATGCTCTCAGTGGCGGCGACAAAAAGCAAAGGAAAAGGTGAGTTATCTCCTCTGTCTCCCCGCTGCATGATTTATGTCGGACACAGCTCCCAATAAACAATGCTTCAGATCAGCCTTTCTTTTTTGTTGTTGTTGTATATCCAGGCTGGGGTCCAGAGGGCATTAACATATGCTGCCGTGGTGCAAACTAAACCTCGGATCACTGATAAACTGTCTTTTTTCTTTGGGAGAAGGAAGGGGGGGGGGGTCTGTTTTTTTTCTCTTCTCCTTCGTCGTCTTTTTCGGGGTAAGATTGCAGGTTTTTCGGGGGTGGTGGGTGGAGACGGGTGGGGGCACTTTGCTTGTCTTTCAATATCTCTGCATGTTTCCTGCCGCAGCCTCTTGCTTTGGGAGGCCTTCCTGAGAGTCTTGTATTATGGAAATCGTGCAACAAGTATGTGAACTCGTACTTTTTTTTTTTTTTATGCACCCACTCACACTCCCACTACTGTTACATCAAGTGGGACTTTTAGTGGCTTGGTGGTCTATTTTGATCCATACTGCTGTTAGCTCTTATATAACTGAAGCCCAGGAGTGGAGAAGGATTGCACTCGGTTTACTGCAGGTATCCTATGCGGAATTACAAGAAGACACTATGCGGTATGTTTACGTCAAAGGTCGTGCTGGGTGTACACAGAAACAAATTACTTGGATTGAAGAAACTTGTTCAAAAAGTCTGACGGAGTCTGAATTTTCGGAATGTGCTATAATAATATAATAATAACAATATGATAATAAAAATAGCATCCCTTGGGCAATCATCAGATGCATGCACCTTAATGACACAAATGTTATTGTTCAGCTGTAATTTGGTATGAGGCTCGAGCACGATGCAACGACCAATTTCCCCTCCTGAGTTATTGTTTACATTAATTATGCCAGTGATGCTATTTGACATGACATAAACAAAACTAAGCCATTAATATACATGAACGAGCTTTCGGAAAACATTTTCTAATTAAACGATGACTAATTAGGAAATTAGCTCTTGATTTATGGGGCACACACATTCGCCATTCACATAAGTAAAATCGATCCGGCTAATATAGCATTCGTAATTTTCTCTTACAAACGCGTGGTATGCGGATAGATGGCTTCTTTTTCCCCCCGATGTCCATTGAGCTAGACGTGTGTCTTCTTTGTCCAGATCTGTGCTGAACGACTGGCGCCCTCCATACACGTCGTTTAGTAAACTAGACAGGTTTTTGGCGTTCATCACTGCCACTGCAAATGAGCCAGAGTGCTTGTGGATATCGAAGTTCTGCGCCACATCAATCATCCCGCGCGTCTCTCCCTCTCGCAGTCTGCCTCTCTCGGCAGAGTCAACTTCGTAAATAATGCTCAAAAAGGAAAGAGGGGCCGACCATTATCACTCATTCCCCACCCGAAAGGATCGCGCGCGCCCCACACTCAAGGAAATCTATACTTATGGTAATTGAAAAAAATATGCCGTGTAGATCACAAAGTCAAGTGATGTGTCCTCCTCTCGCTTTCTTATAGTTCAAAGTATGTGTCAGCCAGGTAGCAGACTTGCTCCAGAGTTCCGGAAGGTCTTTATCTACAGATGAGTTTTAATGTGGCGAGACTCTATTCGCATTCTCTCAAACATCTAAATCGCCTCATCAGAACTCTGTGGGGTCAGTGTATAAATGTGCGCGACAGGTAATTTACAATGCCATCTCATGCGAGTGAAACCCATGCCGGCGATGGATACAAAGCAGGAGTCCTCGAATGTCATGACAGAGCCTTTGCTTCATGGAGTGACTCTATTGTAATTCTGCCCTACTTTCTGAAGCTGAAATAAAGTACAGTATATCTTTGTCACTTTCCTCCTGGCCTCTCCCTTGTCTCCCCCCCCCCCCCACCCCCCCCTCCCTCCCCCCCACCTTCTTGTGAAGCAGAAAAAGCTACTGTTAAGAGTTTTCCCAGCGGGAACCTTTATTGCTAGATCCTGCTGACTTTCAGTTCTCCACCAGCCCCCTGCGGTGACAATTCACATGGGAGAACATGGCAGAGTCCCACCTTTCAGCTGAAACACCCCCACCCGCCCACCCCCTGACACCTTCCCCCCCACCCCCTCCTTTGGCTTCCTGGTGCCGCTCAGCGTACCTTCATACCTGGTGTTGGGCTGACAGACAACACTGAGTGACGGGTTCGTTTCCTTCCAGGTCTGTTTCACTGTATCAGGTGGACCAGCAGAGCGCTGTAAAAAAAAGAAAACGGTTATTGATTTCAAATGAAAACCTTATTCTGAATGACAGAATTACCTACCATATTAGTACATAGCCCTACATACATACATACATGCATACATGCACACCTGCGTGTGTCTTATACCTGCGATTCTTTTGGGGCTGCTCAACATTTTTTGGTTTTGAGGAAGACCATATAAACACGTGATTGTTTCTTTCTTTGTGTCTATAAACGGATGAAATGGTATTAATGACAGGGATGGATAAGATGATAGATGAAGTGAAAAGTTTGTAAGGTTCTTCCATCCAGCCTCTTCATCATGTCCAAAGTGCAGATGAATGTTTTTTCTAGTAAGTCATTAAGGCGAATTGATCCACGTTAGTGGGGTAACGGTAATCACCTTTCAGCCTTTACCATAATTACATATGGATTTTCCCCATGACCTCCTGAATTGAATATTAAGATAAACTCTTAATGAATATCACAGAAGAGACCGAACAAAGTCCACATGAAAGATGAGCATTGAGCGTTTGCTTTCCCAATCACTAGATTCTCCTCTGCTTTGAAGGGTTAGGGTGATGGTGGGTTTTTGGCTAATAATAGTAAATAGCAACGGTAATCTCAACTCAGTGGCCCGTTCCTCTTATCTAAACATTAACACAATCTCATTACGATGTGTTATGTCCCCCAATAAGATGGTGGTTCCTACCAGAGCAAATTACCCTGAGATGCGGCGTGAAATGAGAGGTGCATTAATGTGGCTAATGTTGAGTTGTTATTGGAGGCGTTTATGATTCCTTGTTCCATTTTGCCTTCTATCATTAAAACCCAATCTGGCAATTGTAGTTGTGTGCAATCGAGGCGTCACAGCAACTCGAGTTCTGAGTAAAGTACGCACAAGCGGTGCGCTGCCTCGTCCGGACGTTTTGGTTTCAAAGACAAAGACGCTTTTTTTTTGTTCTTCATCTTCATCCGCAACCCCCCCGCCCCTCCCCCCACCACCACCACGACCAATTTCTGTTCTTCGTCTTTGCGTTACTTGTTTTCAACCCCCCCCGTCGATTCACACACCCAACTTTTTAGAAGATGACGGAATGCTTCAGAAATTGTGAATTTTAATTATTGTTCCCTATGAGTGTGAAACATGAGGTTGACGCAAATATTAGGATAGCGTAACATCACACGATACTGACATCTTAGCACTACTGTGCGTGTGAAACTCGCTGTATTGTCGAGATTTAATGGGATCAAATACGATGGGAACAAATGGCTACTTTTGGGTGTATGGCAACCAGAGAATGTAGCTGTGCTACTCCGACCAATCAAACCACTCTCTGCAACTCCGCTCCGCTGAGACTGCCAACCTCTTTTCTCTCCCAGCACTAGTTGGGTACCAAGAGAGAGGGACCCCCAATTCTAATTACATCCCCACTTCCTTCCTCTCTGTGTGTTTGCTGGTGGTTAGTACCTGCTCCTCCAGCACGTCGGCTAAGAGACCATAGTCAGTTTGAGAGTGGACCAATTAATTACAAGAATGTCAAGTTGCGGTGATTGCAGTGATTAATTATCAGGCTGTCAAGCCTGCCTTAGATTAGCTGGTATTCCCTGTAGTTGCTTCTCTTAAAAGAGACAAGAAAACGAAGTCAAGTTTTTCTTTCGAATGCAAGCGCAAACATGTAACCTAAGTATTTGTCATATACTGTGTGTGTAAATACATGCTTGCACACATGTAGGACTACAGGGTGGTGTAGCTTTACTGAATCAGGGTTTTATAGTTGAATGTTTTTACTTAATTCTAATCTATATGGGGACTAGAAAGGGGTAAAGGAATCATAGAGGTTCTAGTGATGGGCTAGTACAATCACATTGTACTTTCATTCTAAAGGTTTGCACAATATTTTGTTGTAAACTCAAAATGTTATCTTGACAGTAACATAATAATAATTGTGTATGCATTATGATAACCTTGCAAGCTGGTCACCAAGCATTGTCTTTTGCTCCTATAGGGGCAACGTTGCTGGATTAGAGGTATTAATTTTATCGGGAAGGAACTTCTTTTTAAAATATGTTCTGAAAGTATTAAGTCATACGTTAGTTTCATGTTTTGGTGAATCAGACTGACTGAGACTTTCAAATCTTATGAGAAGTCCAAGAGGAGGCATACAGATGACGGTTAACCATATTTTCATTCACAAATGTAGGCCCTATAGCATGATAAAAAGATATCCCTGCATTTACTTCATTGGAGAGAGTAATTTGTCAACACACCTTAATGTCACCTTGGCTTATCAGCGTTTCAAATGTAATCTCACCAACAATGGCATCTCTGTGGGCAAAGAACGGCCTCGCAAATATCAAGTCACAGAATTAACTTTTTGGGCTTAATAAACTGCCTGGCAATGCGTCCCCATATGAAAATGAATTGCTGTTATCACTCAGTAATGACTGGAGGCGAAGGCTATTTCTTGGACTGGTTTCTCGAGATATTTGTTTTCTTTTGTGCTCCTGCCTGCAGTTTACAGTTTACTCTCTGTCGGTGTGCTTCACTGCTCTCCGGCCATTCATCAAAGCGCTGCTTTCCATTATATGGTGCAGTCAGCTGAAACTGAGAAAGGCTTTTGAGGCGGCTATGGCTCATTCTTCCACTGCTAATTCTCGGCTCCCCTCAACAGAGATGTTTCTAGCATTTTCCACTCCAAATTCTTGTTCAGAACCCATCAAGAGAATAGATTCATTAGGTTTTAGGTAACAGCCCCTCGATGCAAATTACTCTCTAACGCGATAATATATATATATGTTTTTTAGTGTGCTAGCACTGCAGCCTGGTATTAATGGACCACTTAAAAACACATATTAAAAAATATGTATTTCAAATTTTTTGTTCCGGTAAAGCTATTCCGTCTATCATTGAATCACTCAATCCACTGGATAATCCTCTTGATCTCCCCTGAAGTTATGAAGATTCATATCGTCTTGGCATTCTCATCATCTTACCCACTAGGGTGCCTAAATGAGTACTGAAAGTATCATATTCTTGACATCTCATATTGCCAAGCTAAGATTCCTTTGGGTTCAGGTCGGATTACCCCAGCCAGCTGTTAAAGAAGAAAGGAAACGTTTAAAAAAATAAAAGAAGTTCTTACTTCTAAAGGCATGCAGTGAATATAGCTGCTATAACTGGCATCAGTCAATTACTATTCATCGCAAATGCAACACACCTGTGAAATAGTATTGGTTTTGCGCCCGTGTAGATCACCCAATTCTCTCCATCAGAGAGGTACAGGAACGCGCATATTTCATTCCACAAATAGTTTTCTCTTCTCTACGGAAATTAATTCCGCGACGGAGAAATATTGCGGCAACAATCTGGCTCTTTCCCTGCGGCCCCGTGAGCAGATTGACTAATCACTGCTTTGCTGACATTGTGACAGATGATCACACTGTTGATATCAATGGCCGTCTACCTGGATCCGTACGGCAATCTCCCAGATTCCTCGCCGCAAAGCCGGCGTTCCCCTTCCGATGTGGTGGGGTGCTTCGCGGGAACACTAAAGACACACCCACGCTTTAAGATAGGAGACGTTCATAACGGACGTTCCGCAACAGATATCCGCTTCTTTCTATATTGATATATGAATTTTCTTTGACACTTTATATTTGTTGTGAGGAAGAGAGATGATGGGACGACGCAACAGAGAGTTTTAGGACTCGTGTTTTCGATGGTCCCGTTTGTAAAGCCAGTGGTGCCCAAAGTCACAAAGCTAATGGTACGTTTTTAGTGCACACATTGTAGTATGTTGCCTTTTGGTAAGACATACACTTTGCAGGACCTCAGGTATAATCATCATCATCGTTATGTTTTTGTGTAGAAGGTCAGAAGGCCCTCTTCTTCATCTGACCACAGTCTTCATCAGTAGACCTTTGGTTGTCCCCCCGGCAGTCTCCCTGAACCCCAGGTGACCTGGGCTTAACGAGGTGAACAGCTGCTCCCACAGCAGAGAGGTCTCCATGGTGTGCTTCTCACCTGAGAGAGGAGACAATGTCACCTTCACTACAAGAGACATACAGACGTGTGTGTGTGTGTGTGAGTGTGTGTGAGTGTGTGTGTGTGTGTGTGTGTGTGTGTGTGTGTGTGTGTGTGTGTGTGCGCGCGCGTGCGTGTGTTTTTGTGTGTGTGCGTGTGTGTTTGTGCGTGTGTGTGTGTGTTTTTGTGTGTGTGCGTGTTTATGCGTGTGTGTGTCTGTGTGTCATCACACAGGAGACCAAAGCAGCTGTCAGACGACACGACGCGACTAATAAAGAATTAATTCTATGGCCGTTGAGCGAGTGGATGTGAACGAACCGTGCCAAGACGCCTCCGTTCAAACATGCACTCGCGTGTTACAACGACGCTGTTCGCCGTGTCAGTGCTAAAAGAGGCCAGTTGGCTCAGGTTCCTGTTGGCTAAGGTATCGCCCACACACACAAGGACACGCTCCTCTGCGCAATAGTATCGCTTTTAAAAGCTTTTTTTTGTTTTTTTTTTACCTCCCGCCCGCCTTTCTCTCTCTCTCTCTCTCTCTCTTGCTCTCGCTCCCTGTGGCTGACGCCGGAGTTCGATAAAACACGCAAGGGACAGAAATGCCTCTGGAATGCAATTAGGGGACTTTGGCCGCGACGACAAGTACAAATGTGGAATAAGAAGGTAAAATCCAGCAAGGCAAGCTGATTAGGCCCCTCGTTTGGGTGTCGCTGTGACGACAAGTAGCTTTTTCTTTCCTTTTTTTTTCTGTTTCCTTTTTCTTTTTTTTTGCCAAGGATAGGGCAGCCGCTTGGATCGAAGGCCCATAGTGTCTGGGATTATGTGTCAATTTACCACCCAGCTGCAACTGCACTCTCTCCACAGACGAACATGACTACCTCTAATTAGGCCACGCTGCCAATTAGGAGTCGGCGAGGAGGCGGCAAAGGAAGCACCGAGGGAGATGGGGACTTAAAGCCATTGTTCTCTGTGTGAGAGGCGAACATTTTCTCTTGACTGCAGAGCATAGCCTTGGGCTGTATCAACTCTTGAGCCCGTTCACTTCAGACTCTCCTCACACAAAGTGCTGCACTCCTGGCCTGTTGAAATGTAGCCGGTCCACCGGTTAAAGGTCGAAGGTCGTAATACCTTCTTCTTCTTCTTCTTCTTCTTCTCTTTTTTCCACAGAATCATTGTTTAGGGGGATTTCACCTTGAAGTCGCAAGAGAATGTCACAGAGATTTACGCTATTCCTTTCACCTGGAACAAACCTGTGACCCCACTCGTCGCTATCTCACTCTCTCTCTCTCTCTCTCTCTCTCTCTCTCTCTCTCTCTCTCTGGCCCCCCCTCGCTCTCTCTCTCTCTCTCTCTCTCTCTCTCTCTCTCTCTCTCTCT
>JAVQJS010099452.1:0-19878 GCA_036024795.1 Galaxias rostratus
TGTGTGTGTGTGTGTGTGTGTGTGTGTGTGTGTGTGTGTGTGTGTGTGTGTGTGTGTGTGTGTGTGTGTCTCTGTGTCTATGTGTCTGTGTATGCATTATGCTGTATCATTCTTTGAGCTTTTCACGTGTGTTCAGTATACATATATGAAAGACGTGTAAAATGAACACAAATTATTTAAAATGTAGTATGTTAATTACAGAATTATTGTTTTACTGTGTGATCAGAATGAATACATGAAATACATAGCTGTTATTGTGTGTGAGCAGAATGAATACATGAAGGATAACTTCCTGATCAAAATCGAGACGTGGCACAAACCTGACCTGGGACATCTGGAGAATGTGAGTCCTGGAGGTCTTCATCACTGTGTGTGTGTGTGTGTGTGTGTGTGTCTGTGTTTGTGTCTGTGTGTGTGTGAGTGTGTGTGTGTGTGTGTGTGTGTGTCTGTGTGTTTGTGTGTGTGTGTGAACAGGTATGTGAATACACTGTGTGTGCGGTTTTTGTTGACAGATATTTACTGTTTGTGTGTGGTGTTTTTGTGCAAAGTATGGAAATTCAGTGTGTTTGTGTGTGTGTGTGTGTGTGTGTGTGTGTGTGTGTGTGTGTGTGTGTGTCTACCAGTATCTTGATCCGACAATCAGAGGGCAGAAATTTCTCTCATTATTTTGGCCTCTTGTCCGGCCTTGAGGAACTCAGCCCCCCCTTCACCCCACAACCGCCTTCCCCCGCTGTATTTAGTGTATGCACGGGGTAGAAGCGTTAGCGACTTTGATGATTTGTTCTCTGTATAACTTAACGGAAGCGAGCATAATTTGCATTTTTAAAAAGTAGTGATGTCCCCCCTAATGAGGCAAGCTGCTAATTAGTCGTTAGGTATTCTTTTTCAAACCCACACCATCAGCTTATTGAGAGTGGGGCATGTGTAAACATGTAGCCGTTAGCCGTCCTTCGATATGCCGTGCTTCGTAAGGGGTCTTGGGAAGACTGATTAGGCACGTGGCAGTCGAACATGATAACCCAATCCTAATATTGTTTTATATTTCCTGTTTTATTTCATGTATATTGTGGTGTATTGTTGTATCGTTGAAATGCAACGGTGAAGGCTTTACCGAAGTCTTTAAGACATTCAAGGCTGCACGTGCGTTATTTTTATCACATGATAAAAAACAAACGTATACAAAACACACCTTGTCGTGCTCAACAAAGTCCACGAAAGACGTTCTCTCCACTTCAACAGGTTGACCGTGTCTGTCGTAGAGTGCCAGGACAAAATGGAAAAAGTTGGACTTGCGGAGGTTGGAGGGCGGCTGCTTCTCGAAGTGTGCTCTTGACAGTGCTACCCCACTGAGGACACAACACAGGTACACAACCACTCACACAACGTCTCATTTTGAATGTCACAACTACGAAAATCAAGCAAACCATGTCCATGCTTCCTGCAGAGTGAACCGGGAAGCGGGGATGAAGAAGCCTTGCAATGGGCCTGTTTTTTAAGTCCTACACATACAGTGCCAAACAAATGTGTGTCTAGGCTTATTGATAATGCTAATTATCATATAGACTAATGACCGTCTTACTGACTCATAGCAAGTTAGGTCAACAGAACGGGCCCACTTAATTTAATAGGACGAAAACCATCATGAACGAAAACGCATTCAATTATTTTGTGTTATCTAATATCAATAGTATTATTCACCATATAATTAATATTAATTCATTTTATCAGCATAAAAAATACATATATCTATGAATAAAGAAAAGTACATTGGTTTAGAAAGAAACTGCTCGTTTACGAGAATATGTTTGTAAATTATTTTGAAATGTACATATGTACAATGTACACAATGTGCAAATAAGGTTTGAAGAGGGGGTTAATTAAAGCTTGACCTGACTTGTCCTAGAGTTGTCTTGCAAATTTTTAAATGTATGATTTTGATCAGTATTTTTGTCTGTTGAATGCATAAATACTGGCCGTGACGTCCCAAATAATGTATTTCATCTAAAAATGTTTTTTTTTTCTTTACGTTCACAAATGCACATGTTTTTGCACACGGTCACAAGCTGCATAATTTCCAACGAAAGAAAAGTAAATACAACATATTTGTGTTCTGTAATTATTAACGGTATGGTTTAAGGCTAGATCAGAGCTACATCGGCAATTGACAAATAGTCAATACTTTGAATGTAAGTTTATGTGGCCGTTGACCAAGCCCAAAAAAATAAACAAAGTTGGCCTAACGCTACGGACCAGGTGTTTGGTAGTTCAGGTCCATATGTAAAACATTTAAGGGTAACAACGACACATCCTATTTTAATTTAAAAAAAAATCAAGTCACTATTTCTAAACTTCGCACGGAGACTTCAACTAAAAAACATTGTAAGCAGAATCCGCTGTCGATTTAAACTTACGGATTAAATAAATGTGGTGGCAAATTGCAAGGAAATGCATAAATAAATTATATCCTTAAATGTTTCCAGAGATTTTTGGGGGGGAATGGTTTTAGTAAATTTCGTTGGTTTGACTTCACTCGTTCTTGATTAGGTTAAGAAAAAATAAAACACATTTTAGTAATTTGTCAATAGGCACATGATGAAGGGCAACATGTTGATCCTGATATTTTTTGTTTATTAAAAAAGCTTAAATTATGTTGCTTGTTGTGGCAGACTTGTGACGATGGAAATGCCTTTTTATCGGTTCATTCGAGGGTTTTGGCCTAAAATTTTCTAGAATAGATCGACTAGTTTTCAGATTTGCTGTTGCATATGGATAGCGTAAGGGCTAAAATATTGTCAGATCAAAACAATACACAAATCCACTCTAAAATATTTGTCTGGACGAATATGTATTAAGAGTTCTTTATGCGCGATGCCTGGAGGCTATAATTCTTTATTTTATGTCCTTTTGTGACCCCTCTCTCTTTAAACTTGCTATTCCCTTTGCTACGAACAATGTCCCGACTGTTCATATTTTTTTTTGACAGATTCGTAACTTTCACTGCAAGCTAGCAACATTTTTTGACCTGTTGCTATTTTGTTACTCTACCCCAGTTGCAAGGAGGGTCAAAAAGTTTCAAAAGTTATATGCAAAGTTTGCCATGTCTACTCTCCTTCTTTTTTCATACAATTAAACAAATAACATGAGCATGTTGATTAAAAGGCAGAACAACAATTAACAATAACGTTATCACTGTACCTTTGCGCTGCAACGTTGGCATCCACAACCCCGACATTACGCACCCAGGAGCGGACAGGATCCATCTCCTCGCCGAGAGTTCGTTCTTTTAATCCGCTAATGTCTCTTATCATGTGCTCCTGGATTCCGAACATTTAGAACCTAGATTACACCCTTTGATGTTTTTTATTAGAAGAAATTGTATGGCAAAAAAAAAAAAAAACTAAAACACTTTGCAAATAGCCAGCAACCCGTTCCTGGATTCTGCGCTCTGTCAGAGCGTTTAAAACCGCTGAGCAAACGTCAACAGCAAATAGAAACCTGGTCTCCTTTCTTCTGAATCCTTCTCAACCGTTTTTTTACGGATAAAAACAAGGCAATGGATATATGCCCACGTTAACTGCAATCATTGTTCGCTTCTAAGTAATCTCCAGCGTTAGTTCGATTCACAATAGATCACCTGTTCAGTGAACACACTCTTCGACAGCCTTAAAGCAAGTCTGTCATATCAATATATGGTGCAGCAATATTCAGGCTCTCGGCAATTTGTCCTATAGGTTCAAGACGTTGAAGAAGACCTCGGCTTTGGCACGAACGTATGGGCCGAGGAGTTGCCACAATGATCCGCTATCCTGGAACATGAATGAGATCCTCCAACGGGATGGAGAAAGGAGGAGGGGCCACAATGCCATGTGGGAGAGCGATTGTTGAAATAGATGTTCTTATGTGGTGTAAAGCGCCTTCGTTGGCTGGACCTTTGCCAGGTTAGCATCCATCCAACTAATGAGTCCGGTCGCCCAACAAAGTTTTCTTGGGGGCAATTCTGTAATAAGGCTAAAGATTATTGACCCATGTTGTTTGTTGCAGTAAAACATACAAAATAACACTGAGAGAATGTATGTACATTTTAATATTAGATATACAAATACAGGTATATAGTGTAATGTTTTTTTCCACTTATGTGATCAAATAAAATTAGGGATTGATAAGAAACACAACTGCCTAAGCTTAGCGTGCTAATATATATCGTTAAAGCAATTTAGAGTAGTGTCAATACTAAAAGTGTTTAGTAGAAAAAAGAAAGATTATTATGAAGAATTACTTGACAATCGGGTGTTTTTTGATTCAGCTTTTAAAAAGAGCGCAGTAAATCGACGCGCAGGAGCCACATAGACTATATCTGCTCCGAAAGAACAATGCACAAGCTGAGTTTGAATACCGTGATTCCATTGAAGAGGCATCGAATCAGTGTCAGATTTACAATGGTCTTCTGGTTGGTCTACCATCTTCCACTAATGCAAGAGTGCAGCACTTATAGGCTTTTAATATGGCCTGTGAAAGTAACAGCCGATAGGACATTAAATGTTCCAAGTAATTTAGCTAAAATCATCGACTAGACTTTTTATTATTATTCGTAGTATAGTTATTATTACCCGTCATTTTACTTCATTTCGATATTTTGACTTTTCAAGACCCATTATGACCTATATTTTTTGTGCTCGTTTTTTATGGAATAATATGCACCATTCTATATAGTCCTGTATTTTTTAACGGACGTTTTAACAATAAATGTCTTTCCTTATGGATTTGAAAAGGAAAGTTTTTTTTTTTTTGACTCACGGCTCCTTGCCCCTACTGAGGCTATTGTCTAAGGATGGAGCTCAAGCGCCTGAACAATGAATGTAAATCTCCCCCCTTCGATCCCGCCTCAACCGACCATCTGCCAGCGCGGGACAGAGTCAGATGTTCCTCCAATTATACGAACAGTCTTGCGGAATCCCTGCTTCTGATTCTCCACTTTCCTCTTTGTTGGTTCCAGAAATGTCCATCGCATGCTTACTCGTTTTATTTTTGATCTACGGCCCCAGCTAACCCCAAACCATAGAAAAACTGATTTACTGGAAGGCAAACCTTGAACAAATTCCTTCATTTCACTCACATCACCGCAATGTCCACTTGTACAGTCATATTTTCTGGGTATTCAAATTCTCTCGCATCAATGCATTGAAAGTCTAGCAGTAGCTAAATAGCTGGATCCCACCTATTTTAGTTCTCCTCTGTAGGCCAATCACGAAAAAAAATGTGAAATGCAAAATTTATAACTCCCGAAATAGAGACCAAACAATCGGTTTTTGTTTGGTTTTCTGTAGCACATTTTTCAACTGGATGTTGATCTTGGTGGTATGGATTGTTTAGGTTTATGTTATAGTTATATGCATGCCAGATGCATTATAATTCTACATAGTCTATTTGGCCAATGGATTATTTACGTTTCAAAGAAATACATTGGTCCATCATTCAAAGGATGTTAAACTTCTCCAACACCTGTAGGTTGGAGCACGCCGTTTCGTTTGTGAGAAGTGGATGCCTAGGCAAAGATGGAGTGCAGTCAAACTACCTTGAGCTATAGGCTGCTAGACAAACGTCTTTCTAATCAATTTAACCCACTGAGACGGTCAACGCGTGTTTATGGGGGGTGGGGCTAAGAATCAGTGACTGCTAAAGCGAACAATAGGGTATCGTGTGCCACTCGTCCTTTCCTGCATTCCCTTGCTCCCACGGGAGTACCGTCGCCACTCTCTGGATGGCAGTGGGTCCACGGAGGTCAGGAGGGGCGTATGGGGGGTGGCCTGTAGACGCAGCAGCTGGTTCCCGTCCCCTTATTATACTATGCAGAGAACAACAGGACCAATGCGACCCACCACGTCAATATCGATCGCCATATATTGCGCTCATTTATTTGTTAACTTATTTAAGTATAAGGCTTCTGCAAGCCTTTTGGGATTTCAAAGGCAACCGCAATTAAAGTGAGTTGACCACACCTACCCACTTTTCTTATCAGCAAACAGAAACAGAAACTCGATTTCATCTTCCCCCTCAAGCCCGTTTTCCCCGCTTATGAAGTAAAACATGCAGTCTTTTTGTTAAGATCTTGGCACATTCAAATGCATTTGTTTATTTAATCATGATCACACATAACACACTTAAAATATCTCTGGAAAAGTCACCAAGGCACGTTTGAAGGTTCCATATTACTACTGTATTGATGGCTCAAACATGGGAATATTACAAAAATGCATCCATTATCTTTAATTGTGCTAAATTCTAATCTCTACACAGGAACCAAGAAGGAAGTGTCTTTAGATTCTAAAAAGCATGTAATAGTACCCTCTGCTGGCAAAACTGTATCTCCACTGCTAAAAATATTTAAGTCATTCTACAAAGCCCCAGCCAATCCCATTATAAAGACTAGAATTCCATAAAAAGTAGGTCCTCACTTCCAACATTTTAAGGAACCTAGGTATTTTTTCAGTGTTAAACTTAGGTTGAATATAAATGTGCTACAACTCCCTTTAACTGCCAAATGTGTGTGTTTGGACACGCAAACATATTGATCATGTGGGAAGGAGTGTTACTAAACATTCTTGAACGGCGTAAGAGTAGTGAATATTTCGTCACAATTTCCATTTTTGTATAAACATTCATTTTTCTTAAGTTTGAACTTTGACTACTCCCCCCCCCCCCCCACAAAATTAATTTATGTTATACCCATCATTACAGTACACATTCACTTGTCATTAATAATGACAACATTAATGAAAAGTAAGATACAAGTATTTAAATCACATGGCAATATGCTCTTACCAAAACATTGTTTTTTTTCTAATCACAATACACAGTAAGTCGAGAAAAAAATCATTAAAATCATTACGCAAATCCTTCTAACAAATTAAAGTTCAAAGCAGCCACAGCACAGGCTTTCTTTTTTTTGAATAGCTTTCTTTCTCAAAGTTGTCAATTTAGACGGTAAATATCAGATGGCCTGAAAAGTAGCTGTCAGCCGTAATGCCAGAGCTACCGTAGTTCCCTTTAAGGAAGACCTCGTCCCCAGCATCAAGCTGCAACAGAGTGGACCCGGAGGCTATGATGTAGCCCTTCTGCAGCGTGGTGAACGAGTGCACCACCAGCTGGCCGTTGCGCAGCAGGTCCAAGCTGCCCTGGCTCTGGTGGATGGTGGCGGAGAACTCAAACTCGTAGACTCCTGGGTCCTTGCAGGTGAAGACGCCGGTCGTGGGGTTGTAGCTGTTCTGCCCGTTGTAGATGATCGTCTGGAAGGCAATGGCCTGGCCCGGGTTGGTCCGGCTGACCCCCAGGCGGACGGCAAAGGCAGACCTCTTAGGAGGGGCGGCGGAAGGGCCTGGAGGGCCGGGAGGTCCCGCGGGCCCTGGCAGACCTGTGTCACCTGGAATACAGACGTCATTTTCAATTATCACATTTATAATGTGGGAAGAGGATTACCTTCATGATTATCGGTACAATGATTAATACTGGTATTATTTTTCTTTAAATAGTCTTTATGAACAGATATACGAACAGAGATATTCCATCCTCGTGCTAACATATTCACAGAACGACACCTAGATGAACTACAAGTGAACTAGAGGTTTACCTTTAGGCCCTGGTGGTCCTTGCGGTCCATCTGCTTGGCTTCCTGGATAAGTTAAAAAGTAGCACAGCAAGGAATCAGTGGTAATAACAACTGGAGCATTGGAATTGATTTATGTTTTCAGTGATAGAGTGTTGCTAGTTGGGAAGGCAGTGTTTATGTCAAATGTCAATTGGGATATCTTTTTTTGCACTGTGTATTTTCTTGTTTTATGCACGTTCAATAGAAATAATGGATACAGCGCAATACATGTTGTCTGTGAACGCAATCTCATGCTGGTCCTAAGTCTCACCCTCTCTCCATGGACTGAGGTCAAAGCGAGGGAGGTCCTCACACTTGTCGTAGCCGGAGCCCCGGGGGCGGTACAGGAAGGGCATCTTCGGGACATCGGTGATGCCGCTGTTGTCACAGATGATCCTAGCGAGGGACGTCTGAGCCAGGGACTGCCTCTGGGCGTCGGTGAACACACCGTCACGCTCCCACCACAGACTGGAACGTCAATGAAACGTTCACGTGAATAAGAACAATTATAATCATATTTCTCTCGTTTATAAGAGACCGATGAGGGCAGCAAGAATGCCTTGGGGAGAATTGTTTTGTACGTTTGATCTGGAGCCAGATATTATGTGGGCTTGACATTCAGGTTTGGCAAGAAGTTCATTAATGAACATGCCTTTTAACTCTCCCTCTCATTATGGAACAGATTGCATAATTCAACTGGTTATGCACGCGAGGCTATGGCTTGCTGAAACAAAGAGAAATCCAGTAGTAACCATCCCAGGCCCTCTTTACCTGTCACCCTGGCGGATTTTCTGGAACTGAGTGGCGATGAGGCAGGAAAACAGGGGCCCCACTCTGCCGTTGGGTACAAATGGCTCGCCCACGCCGCCCAGCCACACATCTATGTTGTCGGGGGTCCCGTAGAGGTCCAGCAGCTTTTGGGCCAGCGTGCTGCTGTTCATGACCAGAGCCAGCTGCGCTTGATTTTGGGGTGTGGACAGTCCACAGAAACGGCGGAACGCGTTGTAACCTAGGAGCAGGACGAGAGAGGGGAAGGAGTCAATGGTTGCCTCACACAGCGGAGAGCAGATGTCACTCTGAAAACATTTAGAGCACTTTGTCCTTCAAAAGGTTGGTTGTGTCCAAACCAAAAAATCACATTGATCTTAATAGAATTGGAAAAAGGATGTGTATATTGGGTGTAAAAGAGAAGAAGTGAAACAGGAATGTAATTTTTAATTGAGGCGTTGGGATTTTAAGGGTTTTAATATGCAATGTTAACAGTCAAAGAGGTTCCGTTGCTGGGGTGATGAAAGAATTGGGTCGTACCAGGCAGCCCGTGGTCTCTGCCGCGCTGCATGTTGAGGGAAGCCAGATCCAGAGCCAGTTTACCCACAAACTCAAACAGCCTGTCTCTCAGCTCTTCCGTCAGCATGGAGTCTTGCCTGTTCAGCTTGGCTTGGTGGCCCACCAACCCTCTCAGAAGTGGGTCCGCTCCACCTACGGAGCACCGGAGACAGGGAGGGTCGAAGAGAGAGACAGTGAGACAGAGTGGTACGGGTGTGAGTCTTTCACAGGGCATGCGTAAAAAAAAAAACCCCGCCTCAAATCAATCGAGTGAAGAGAGATGTCTGATGTTCGTTTCTCTAAGAAAATACTCATCGTGAAGTCACCGTTCTCAATAAGTGTACTACATTCACTGCAGAAAGGGATTCATGTGTTGATTGTGGATCCTACCTACCTTCAAAGATAAACCTCCAGGGGGTGAAAAAGGATTTGTGCAGCAGGGGACTCGGGTAGTCGGGATGCTCCTGGTAGCTCTCGTTCAGGCGGAACTGGATGGGCTGAATAGTCACGTGGGCAAATCTGAACGCGGCTGTGGCAAAGACGCTGGAGATGGTGGGGTCCACTTCCTCGTCGTAGCCAGGGTAGTTGGACAGCTGTCTCTTCACGGCGTCCGGGCCCACAATTTGCACTAGGTAGTCCCTAAACGTGATCACCTGTGAGCAGGGAAAGCCGCGATGACTGTTAAATCGACCGCACATACTAACGCCTTGGTTAAGTTGTCTGTGTGTCTCAAGAAGATTTTTTTTTAAATGCGCACAGCTACGGGGATGGCCACGACGGATCAGCTGTTAATGTGCAGGCTTAGCATAACCACTCTGTTTCCCTTCGGCAGGCAAAATATCTGGGTTCCCCGAATGGAGCCCCAGACGTCAGTTGAAGGATTTCGCCCGACCCATGTGTGACTACATGACCCCTACAGATAACTGTCAAGACACCGTATCTAGACTATTTGCCGTCCAGCGCTCACCTGGAAGTAAGCACCCATGATCTTGCGAGCCTCCTGGAAGAGTCTCTCTCCGTCCCACTGAGGGTTGAGAGCGGACAGAGCACGAGCCAAGCGGTTGTGCTCCCGAAGGAACAGAGTGTGGAGCGACGCCAGGGCGATATTTTCAATGACACGTGGATCCCCTGAAAGACACACATTGGCTTCCATCTTAGAGCAGGTCAAAGCACGACTAAAACGCAAACAGTAGAAATCCCAATTAGCTCATTAAATGCTAGCCTCTCAGACAGAAGCAGCGAGTGGGACATATTACTGTTTGTCGATGGAAAATAAAGGGATGGCCAGAAAGTTCCTCCAACCACAACTTGGCCTAGCTTGGTGCATACAATGCAGTGGAAATCATGTAAATATGTTTTCCATACAGCCGTAACTTTGATGTATATGTTATCATTAGTAATATAACTATTTGTGTCATGTTTTTATTATTGAATCAAAAGGAATTATATTTGAATAACAATAGTGGAATGGTTACATTAGACATGATCAAATGCTATGGATGGACGAGCTTCACGGATATTTTTACAAGAGCAGCTGCCACTGGGTCGACTATTTCATGATATAAACCGTTATAAACGGGGATTCAAAAAACCTACAAAAAAAACAGTAAAATAGAATTCAACAACAAAATAATTAGTATGAGGTCACTAACCTGCCGTAAAGCATGGGATCTCCTGTGCAGTACTGTCACCGGTCACACGACGGCGAGTGGCACAAGTGTTCATTGCCGAGTTCACAAATGGCAGATGCTCACGGCCGTTATCGGTGTATTGTGAGTTCACTAGCAACAGGCCCTTGTCGCTGGTAAGGTTGCGGAGGCTACGAACCTTGGCGTCATCCGAGCCGTATACCTGGCCTGCGTCCAGGTAGGCTGTAAGAGAGTTAATCTGCTGAAGCTCGCTAGCGTCACCAAAGATAAAAGCTGTATTGCCTGTTCCACAGGCCGGTGCTGAGCGGAAGAAAGGGATACACGTGTGGTTCAAACGAGGATCGTCTGCTGGAGCCTGAAAAATAAGATAATATTTCGATCAGTTCAGGTATGTTTGGAGGAGCGTGCATTAATATGTGTAAGGAATTTATGTGGACAACACTGACCGCGATTGGGAAACAGGGCAGGGAGCGATCGCAATTTTGGTCACAGTCGATGCCGCTCTTGAAGGAGCGTATGACGGGGGTCACAGGAGCTAAGGTCAGGTCGTGGTCAGTCCACTGACCAAAGATTGTCAGTAAGTGTGTGTACAAAGGATCCTGCTGCACTTTATTAAGTGGTGCGCTCAAAATACGGTTGGACACTAGTCGCACCTGGGAAGAGACATTAGGGTTATTGCAGTTGTCTCCAAAATACAAAGCATTATTGAAAATAAAAGAAATAGCATAAGTTTTAATATACTAGTTTGTTTTTTTTTGTTTGTTTTTTTGTTTATTGATTTATTTTTACCAAGGGAAGTACTTTCCCGTTGACTGCAACGCTTGGGTCCCATCCCTTTGGAAGTGAGATGCCATCCTGGTACTCACTGGGAATCCATCTGGCAAACGGTGTGTTACTAGCGCCTCGACGTGGGTATTTCCTGTGGTATTTCCAACGCATAAGTTAGCAAAATCCTAACCAGACAGTAAAACATTAACAAATGCTAATACAATAATAATGTAGCGGTGGTTGGCTTCGCCGCGCCACCGGGGGACAGTAATTGGGGACAGTTGTGCGCTGGACGCAAGGGACTGTGGGAAACGGGCACAGGTTGAACGTGTTTGTTGTTTGCAAGTGTGTTGTGATCCCTGTGGCTATTTGTGGTGTTGGGTGGTGGTTGGTTAGTGTTGTTGGGTTGTTGCATGTTGGCTTGGTCTGTTGGATGTGTTGTGGGCCTGGCACCGGGACTGAGAGTGTGGGCTCTGGGAATGTGGTCTGTGCCATTTCGGTGGCGGAGAGGAGTTCTCCCTGTTATATTCCTTGCCTGTGATTAAAGGGGTTGAAGCTAATACCGCTGCCAGTGTCTTACTGTCAATCATTACAATAATAATAGTTATGACCACATAAAAGTAAATATAATGACAGTTTATTACGTGACAGTGAATAGTTTTACATGCAACTCATATTCGCATGCTCACTTGTTAGTGCAGACGTTGGTGGAGGTTCGGAATTCTTTTGAAATTGGTACGTCTGTACATTTAGGTGCGCGGACTCTAGCTTGACATCCAGTCAGAGCAGCGATGGTGGTCAGTTCCGCGTCACTTATTGCATCTGATTGGCAAACATCAGACACATAGTTTCACTTGAAACTTATTGTTTGTCTTAGACGATCACACAAACTTAAACAGATGTAGTCCCCCATCCACCCCACCTGTAATTTCGCTGTTTAGCAGTTGCCTATACTGACCTGTGTCGTTAACAGACCGCTTGTGAATTCGATGTTCGCCGAGAGACCTTTTTGCCTTGATCCGTCTGACAGCTTCCTCCATGTAGTCAGCAGCACGCACCGCGGAACGCGTCTCACCAAACGGCTGCTTCATCAGACGTAGGGCGTGTGCAGGAGAAGCATCATTTTGCCGCAATAATGCTATGCTCCTGTTGGAATGATTGCGTACAGTGGCATGAGTACACTATTTCATAATGGTAATATGTCAGCAGGATGCCGCCACTGTGTGTAGGTACAGTGATCAGGCACTGTAGTGTTTTAAAGCACTGGTTATCCTGGCTACTGTGACGGTGGTGCAACGGTTCAGAGAAAAGTTATACGATTAATCAAGGAAAATTACGTATGTTTTTCCCCACAGATAAAATAAATTCCTCAGAGTTTTTTATTACTGTGAATTTGATTAACACTCACGTTCTTCTGGAGTACTCATAATCGTTGTCGATTTTTGCCTTGGCTTCATTGACAACGTGCCTAATGAAACTGTCCCCGAAAAGTTCTGGAGACAAAGGAAAAATGCATTGTTATCATTGGTCCTGTCATGCTCAGTGCTGCAACAATGCATCATCGGTGAGTTATCACACCTTTGTTTGGGGCATTCAGGTTACAACTACATGCAATTTAAGTCTAGTTTAACAATATTTTGAGTATCCTGACCATCTTAAAATCTTAATAATTTCCACCTCTAGGTATTGTTACTTTTAAACTTTGCACAACGTATTTGAGTGTTTTGAAAAGCGCTTTATAAATATGATGTATTATTACATGTTACGTATTATTATATAAAACAACAACAAAGAATAACCGTGTGTACATCAATGATTACACATTTCAGATATTATAGAAACTATGCAACTACTAACACTGAAAACTACTTATCATAACACATAGGGTTTGGACCAGATGTATTACTCACCACTCCCCTGGATGCACACACACAAACTGATCCCGAGGTAAACCAGGCACAGAAAACTATTCATGGCTGTAAAAAAACAAATTCCTCCTTAACAATATCTCCCTCTCTTTCTAGTTATACTAAAACTTAAAGATTTGTATGTTTTCTTTTAAAGAATATATTTTGGACAACCCTCCAGAGAGTGCTATTCACTTCATCGTCTAGATGGCTATATATATATGTGGTGTTCTCTGCTTTGAACACTCCCAGTTTGCTTCTGATGACAACATCTACCGTAAAACCCTCCCCAAAAATGTAATTGTTTCCCTGTACCTCCCGCTATTGTTTTGATAATAAGACAAGCATCTTACATGACTGTGATTTGTGTTCTCGAGGGTGAATGATTTTTAATTAATTTTCAATCAATTAAGTTAAGTTGCTTTTGCAGACTGGAAGACGCACACCATGGAGGCTGGTCCTTATGGAGAGGCCTGGGTTTGATCCTAGCTCAGGCCTTTCTGCTCCATGTCCCCCGCATTACCTGTCCACATCACACACACAATCATAACTGACCCTTGCATTAATCATCTATGTGGAGACATAGACGATTTGTAATGCTTTGTTTGAGCGTCGGCTGCAGAGTGAGAGAGTGAAGGGAGCGGCTCTCGGATCCTTCGCCACAACTGACAGGTGGAGGTAATAAGCGCCGATAATTGTTTCGCCTCTGATTGCCTCTTATTGTTTCAACAGTGTGCCTGGGGTTTTTAAAAGCGAGACCAGAAGCCGGAGGAGAAGGAGAAGGAGCGGCGGTTGAGAAATAAGAACACAAAGTGTATCGAAAATTAAGGATGCACGAAAGTGTTAAATAAATTGAACTGTCTCGTATTTTGGTGTTTCAACCCAGGAGGGGTGGCACTCATTTGCCACAACGTCCATCGACATTGATGGCTGTGGAATGTGGGGCAGCAGGTTGGCTCAAGGGTCAGCACTATGACCTCATAGCGAGTAGGTCCATGGTGGGGACTCCGCCTGGCCCAAGGGCCCTTCTGTGTGGCGTTTCCATGTTTTTCCTGTTTTTGCGTGGGTTTCCCCAAGATGCTTTGGTTTTACAAAATAATGGGTTAATTGCCCTAGAAGTACCCTGATTGAAGTCACTCAGTCAGTCTGTCTGTGTGGAAAAGGCTGTTGCGATATATTGGGCATGACAAAGTCTGCCATAAATTGGCTGCTGTGGTATCACACAGACTGACTGTTGGGTATGAGAACTGTCTGCTTGTTTGTTTTGTGTACTTAAATGGTGACTAATTTGTAAGGCGCTGTAAGTCCAGAGAACAAAACCAACCTAAATCAAATCAGTTTGTATCACTGACATAAATCACACATCTATCAATGTAGCAATTCTAATAGCAACAGACATCCTGTTTCTATGGTCTCATGAACAAATGTTTCAGGTAATATTTTCAGGTTTGACAGTATGTATTCACAAGTTTTTGTCATTGTATTTGCAAAACTGACAACTCGCTACTATGCGTATATCAATTATTTTTTATATTATAGGATTTTCCCAACTAATGTGACTCATTTTACAATTGTCATTAATTAGTTACTTGAACCCATTAATCTGAAGTTGCTGTTTTATTGAATGTAAAATTAAAGGTTTTTAACACACAACCGTGTGTTGCAAGAGGTGCTTTGAGTGTCATGTCAAAGGTTTAGAATTAAGTGTCTGAAATAAGTGCTGACACGATCGTGAAAACTTGTAAGTGGTCTTCAACAAAACACAGAAGTAGCAAGAATATTGATGACAATAATACATTTTATTCGAATAGCGCTTTTATGAAAATCAAAAACGCTTCAGTAACACAAAATAACACAGAAACAGGAGGGAAAAGAAGAAAAGACACTAGTTTAAGCTGACACTTCTCATCATACGTTTCTAATACATTATTTTACCCCTACAGTTAAGTGTCTGTACAAAATGTTAAACTGGTAATCTACCATACATTTCAGACCAGATTGTGACAATAATCAGGTTTTGAGATCATAATAAGCGTCAATTAATATAATTGTAAGGTGATAAATGCACAGAACCATTATTTTATTTATTTATAACGAACAAAAAAAGAAAACTGTTACCCCCACAATTATGGTGAAGCTTGTTAAAAGTAAAAAAATAAATAAAAAAAAAGGCTATGTAGACAGGGATAAACACAGCTGTCAATCATTGATATCATGATGGTCCATCCAAGTTTCCTGAAAAGCTCAACCAGTTCTCCATAACTTCCTCATATATTGAGGCCATCGGAATCTTTCTCTTTGTTCCAATTATAAACACATTTGAAAGAAGGAACAAGGAAATAAAAATTGTTTCCAAGGAGCAAGATCATTAACTCTACCAACCAAAATAACATATTTCCGTATTATCATAATGCATAATTATTGTGCATTTATTACCATATTAGTGTTTTACATTAATCAATTTGATCTTATTTTAAGAAAATTAGCACACCACCATGTAAGGTCAGTTGGTAAGGGTAAAGTATGAATTATGTTTTACAAAATTCCTGCCAGGGGTATACTATGAATTTCTTTAAAATGCACTCTGACAAACTTGACAATCGAGGTTGTATTTCTCAAGTCAATGCTGTAATAATCAATAATCAATTCCCGCAACCTGCACACTTCTGTCATTGTGCCAAGTTTAGATTTTGGAGTTTAGACATACACCATCAAAATGCATTACAGTAATACACTAATATACTCATAGTGGCATTGATTGATATTTGATTGGCATATTGCATAGAGACATTTACAGTTACAGCTACTTTTGTATTGTCAGTGGCACTTATTTGTACTTTCAGACGAGCCAGCTCTTTATAAAATTGTGTACTCTTCAATTCAAACTCTTCCTCAATGAAAGGGAAATCCTTACAAGAAAGGGTTGAAACTGTTCACGTGTGTTTTACATATTTTCTTGTCAATGTTACATGTGTTTTCATTACCGGTAAGCAAAAAAAAAGAAAAAAATAGATTGTCATGAAGGAAAAACGTGGCTCCTCCTGTTTGTTTTTCCTACGGGTGTAGTAGGTATGTGTGCCATGCATTTCCAGTCTTGTATAGTCTCTGTTTGACTTTCTATGAAGCGCATTGTCTGAACAATGCCTAGGGCATTGCCTATGTCAATGTATTGACAAGAAGGATACAGTGAAGGTTTTCTGTTGACATGTTGTATCCACGGGCAATAGTAAGGAACATAAGAAGCATAACAATGTAGGAACGATTTACCTGACCTGAATATAATTATAATGATCACTTACTATATTCCTGGTAACAAACCGCACAACCATGCGATGATCCAAGGGGGCTTGATCTTTACCCAACGACCCTCAACAGCAAAACATCCCTAAATAAAACTAAATGTGTTATTATTTTATGTTATTTGATTGTATAGCTTTAGCTTTGGCTCAGCAAAGAAAAGGGTGGAGGTTGTTTCATAGCTGACAAAACACTGTCTTGATGCCAAGGTGTTCGAGGGTGAATGCGTGCTGCTAATGGGACGTGGTTGTGCTGTGGTTTCGTTTCGTTTGTCGACTGGTCAAACGGTACTTTCAGTGGCTGGTTTTAGATTATGTATCGCAGTGAGGAGTTTCCAGTCATACGTCTGTGGCTGAGGCTGGTGACACTGGTGCTGAGTGCATAGTGTTATTTCATGGGAGAACATTGAAATGAGGCATGATTTCAGAATAAATCCTGAAAATTAACATATTAAACACAATAATAATGCATTATATTTATAAAGTGCTTTTCAAAACACTCAAAGACGCTGTACAAAGTAAGAGTAAACAAAAATAAACCAAAACAAGTCGCCGGTCCATCGCAGGGCCAACACAAAGGGTCAAACGGCTACTCACACGTTCACACCTACGGACAATTTAGAGTCACCGATAAGCCTGCATATTTTTGGACAGTGGGAGGAAACCGGAGAACCCGGAGGAAACCCACGCAACACAGGGAGAACATGCAAACTCCACACAGAAAGGCCCTTGGGTCAGGTGGGGAACAGACCCAGGACCTTCTTGCTGCGAGGCAGCAGTGCTAACCACTGAGCCACCATGCTGCCCGAAAAAAACAAGTATCAAATGTTGAAGGCCGTTCTGAAAAGGTGGGTTTTGAGCAGGTTTTTGAAGGTAGGGAGGTCAGAGCAGTCACGGATGGGTTTGGAGGTGTAAGTGAGTGAACAACTTACAACTTACTATCTGATATAGCAGAAATAAGTGGTGCCATTAAGATTGAATTGCTTCTGAATGTAGCTTACCTTAAAGTGGGTCTCAATAGCCAGCCTGATTCCCTTTATGTAATTTAGCGTTTAACGTCAACGTTTTAAAATAGAAACATGTCAGTGGCTAAAGCCGCTCCCTATTTCTCTGACAAAACTTTGAATCCCACTGAGACCCACATACTCAGAACCCATGCACTCATAATGCAATATGAAATATTCATGAAAAAGTCCACAAAAAGGCAAAGATCGAAAAGTTTATTTTTTGTTTTATCTTACAGTAAAGAGAGTGGTTTTAGCAACAAAATGAAGCACACGTATTTCAGGCTCAGCAATAACTCTCTAAGAAAAACATTCTTTTTTTTGTTTTAACAGTCCCCTGGACCAGTTTGATTTGAAGCTCCAGTTACACAAACATTGTTGTCCTGTCACTGACTGTCAAGATTACAATGGGCCTTCAGTGGAAGATTAAAGCCTCTAATTTGATAGCAGAAAGGAAACATGAGTTTAACGTTCTTACTGTAATTCAAGATTATCTTGTGATTCTATATAACAATTCAAATTTAATCAAAACGTTTTTTTATGAATATTGCTGGCTTGACATTGCTTGTGGGGGAACTTTACTACTGGCAGAGTTAATGTGAACAAATTAAAAAGTGTTCTTGTACTCAATGCTTCTAACGATCATAGTTTATCGCACATTACTAAACCAGTGTTAGAAGTAACATTTAAAATCTTTTCTAGTGTTGCTGTTCCTCTGGTCTGAGTGTGAAGATGTTATTGGGGCTGAGTGGGGGTATTCAGACATGAACTTGCTATCTAGCTGTGAAACAATTGTCTATTTGAGATTCCACAAAATGGTTCAAATTACAGTCCCTACAAAAAATAAAAGTACATTTTTTAAATAATTTACTTTTTAAACTTGTGTCTTATCTTGATAACGATGTGATATATTTTTGAAAAATACTTTTACTGTGAGACTATATTTAGACATTTACAATGGTTTATCAAGATCCAAGGTTCAGGGTTCAAGGTTTAAGGACATCATTATCCCACATTTGGATTGCAGATGGGGTAAATTTAATACATAAAACAACAATATTGACAAGACTAACTCAGCAAAAATCATTCAGAGTACTGCTATAGAAAAGAAATGTATGTATACAAATTGGGATGTAACAGTGCAAGTGCAACAAATATGCTAACTTTGCAAATGTGCAAGAAAAATGGAAGAAGTGTAGCTAACGTGCTATCTACCATTAGGCAAAACAATATCACTGGCGATAAAAAAAACAAAAACATGGCATCTTCAAGTCCCTCATTGAAGGTAACAGCCCTAAACCGACGACTTGAGGGCAGTAGCTCAAACGTCCTCTAGGAGGATGGTTCTGCCAATGCAATGTGGCCTTAGTCTTCCCAAGGACCTGCCTTTAAGAAACGTTCGAAAGCTTGCCGTGACTCCGCCATGAAATCTGGCTGGCCATTTTAACAAGACTGACCTAGTCTTTTTTTATAGGCTTGACATAAATTTGCAAACCAAGCAGTATAACAAGCTGTTAGTTCAGATAAAAAAAATCCATAAAAGAGAGTCTTACTCTCAGTAACTTAAAAAAGTAAATTTATCTCTGTCTTCGCTGAACTTTTTTAGAAGTAGCTTCAACGTGGGATTTGAAACACAACTTGCTATCAAGAACAACCCCAAGTCTTCGTAACAATCCACAAGGTCGATGTTAACACCTTGTAAACCAGTTAGTTATGGCCTTATATGCGACTTAATCAAATCAGTGCAGGTTTCTTTTAGTTTACGACAAATAGAAAATGTGGAGTGACCTCAAGTAAACCTGAAGTTCCTCCTCAGTCACTTCCTTCCAGTCATTTTAGTCTGTTCATATGAAATACTTTCTAATTGCACATCAGCATTGTTTCGTATAAATGGCTTTTGAGAATTTCAGATCTCTTACATGAAAAATTATTAAGAAACTAAATGTACACATTTTTGTCCCTAACTTTCCTGTCTGTACCGAAATTTCAGCAACATGTCTACAAATTTAACAAGAAATAGTGACTGCAAACGTCTTGTTAAATTTAGCATACTAAGGATTTTTTTTTCATTGTTTAGAAGTGCATGTTCTCTAAAATCCGGCACTCGTGTGTTTTTTTTTTTTTTAAATAAATTGCAATTGTGTTTGAATAGCGTTTTTTTCAGTATCAGTGTCCATCCATCCATCCATTGTCAGAACCGCTTATCCTATGCAGGGTCGCGGGGGGGCTGGAGCCTATCCCAGCTGACTTAGGGCGAGAGGCGGGGTACACCCTGGACAGATCGCC
>JAVQJS010099501.1:0-24838 GCA_036024795.1 Galaxias rostratus
CTCGCGCGCTCACACACACACACACACACACACACACACACACACACACACACACACACACACACACACACACACACACACACACACACACACACACACACACACACAAAGACATCACAGGTTGGACAGAAGAGACACGTTCGACGACGCGCGTGTAGCTCTCCTACCCTGTGACATCATCGCTCTCAGTGATGTCTCGCTTCTTCCTAGCGTTGCCATAGCCACCGGTGGTGATAAGAGCTGGAACTGTGGAGTAAACAAGAGTTAGCAATACAGCGTTGGCATGGAGCTCCAGCTAAAGCTAGACTAGCCATGGGGCGACTGAGCATTTGTGACAGCTAAAGCCCTTGAGAAGGCTGGCTACCCCACCCATTGTGTTGCGGCAGGGCCCGCGCCGGTCCCGGTACTCGGCACAGCCAGCATGCTCCTCCAGGTGGGGACAGGCTTTGCCTCCGTTGAGGGGCTCTCGTAAGACCTGCCGACGCCGCACGCGAACTGCGGCCCTGCATGGCTCGGAGCAGCCTGACCACTCACTCCACTCTTTCACCTCACAGGACGCCGCTGGACACAATGGACAGAATAGAGATTGTAGTAGCAACACAATGGTCAAATCTCTCACACTTAATGGCAATGATAACCATTTTCCCAGTGACGGAAAAGCTTATTTTTCACGTAAAAAGCTCGGAAGATTTTCACAATTTAATTACCATCAGACTTGTTAGATTAAACCAGGTGTTCTGTAGTTAGATGTGAGGTTTCTTAAGTAGAATCTAAGTAGCTTGTGAACAAACAAAAACACTTGAGTGATTGATGCCTTTCGATAAACTGAGAAAAAAATTGAGAGGAAGCATACCTGGGCACGCCAGTTCATAATCATGACAGCAGTCCATGGATGAGACACACGCCTGGTCGCAATAGCAGGTGCCATACGACCGGTCCGTTCGCCATCCTTTACTGACGCAGGTTGCGTTGCGACCGTTACAACAACGGCCTGTTTCTTTACAACCTGACTCGCACAGAGCAACAAGAACAATCAATATACCGGCACATAAATATATTTGAGCGGTATACTTACACTGCGGCATTGCAAAAGTCAAGCTCTGTGCCTTGGCGATGCCACATCCACTTCAGCTATCACTGATGAACTGTGACAAAAACGTAGTCTAGTTGAACTAGTTTGCCTACGTTTCAACAGTGCAGTTCCTATGTGAAAAAATAGATTACCTTCCAACACAGTTTAGAAACCCATACAAACAACTATAAAGACCCATACAAAAGATATGTTAATAAAGCCACCTATTCATCGATGTCTACATGTCCAAACTACTCGAGTTAGTTGGTTAGTTGAGTCGAAAAGGGGGTATATTCATGCTTGAGCGAGTCCTGTCAACTATACAGCGTATCTCTCTTAAAGGAACAGTTCACTCGTTATCGAATTGTTTCTGTCAAGTTCATTTTAGCAAGCAGATATGGCAGGTTTTGACAAGTAATTGGCAATTAAACTAACATAGGCTACTACGATGTGATTAATTTTTTTCCTTTTTTACATAAAACTCAGTCGCCCCATGGCGCTTGGGATATTGTTTTTTTAAGAAAACAAAACGACTGTGTAGGCCTATGGTTGAGTCTTAATATGTCATTTATCTCAATAATTTTTGAAAGGCATGTTTGTTCATACTGTACGTTTAATATGATCCGTCTTATGTGCCACATGCCTTCCCTGTGATGTCAATGGGATGAATGGGCATCGTGTTTGTTTGGCATGGCCCTTCCTTTCTGACCTGGTTGGTTTAAACAGCCAGCTTTCCATAGCTGACCATTGGTGCCTCAACATTGGAAAGGAGTGGATTAATAAAATTCTGGGCGAGGTCATTCATGCAGAAAAAACAACAACGTAGATATTGCAGCACAAATACATATTCTCAGTGAGTGAGTGTGTGTGTGAGAGAGAGAGAGAGAGAGAGAGAGCGAGAGAGAGAGAGAGAGAGAGAGAGAGTGAGAGAGAGACTTACCCTGGTTCTCGTCCTTACTTGGGCCAACAGTGTAAAGGCGATGGCCCCATAGTTGAGGCCCTTTGTGTACTTTGCCCGTTCTAAAATGGCCAGAGAGCAGGCTCTCTACATTAACTGCTCCAGTAAGCATCCTCAATGATAATGGCCACAATCCCGATTGATGTCTGCTCAGTAGTCTCTTCTCTACATGGGATTGGTATGTCCCAGCATTCAGTTCACAGGCATTAGTCTACATGGCCTTTAAACTTTGCAGTCAGAGAAAACATATTTCAGTAACACATGACTAATAATGGATATTACAGTTGGTACCCTCATAGCCATGCAGGATGATTGATAACCGGAGCCATTTTGTGAACACAGAATAAATGGTTCGTGGTACGCTGGGTGCAATATGCCTCAAGCCACGGAAAACAGCATATGAAATATGAATATGGTCACGGTACATTTGCCACCCCACCCTGCCATTTGCGTTGTTGACCACCCTTAGTTTTCTGTCAGTGTAATGTGTTAACTGGGAGTGAAACCAACACCCAATGTATCAATGTCCATTTAAAACAAATGTGAACACCCTGTGACAGTAATTTCTAATCTTGAACAAATAAATGTAAAAATGATTGTTTGCTATGTTTGGAGGTAACAGGGTGGCTGAAATCATTCATAGCCTGTGTACAATAACTATTCTCGATTGAACATGATACGTTTCAGATAGTTCAGCCACACCGAAACCAAACAAGACGATGACTCGTTCTTTGCCAAAGGCACATTTAACAGAGAACGGCCACAAGCCAAGTCTTCTGAATTACACGCCCATATCATGTAGGTCTCAACGCTGGGCCTAAAGCGAAACAAGCCTTCCAGCCTGTCATCCACTCCAAGTGAGACTTGTTGAGTCAAGCCAGCCCTGCGCCTGTGCAAATTAACTTAATCCACAGCTCTGAGTTCAGTTCTCCAAAAGGCGCTTCAAGCTGTCTATCCTATTAATGTTTATCAAATTATCAAAACATCCACCTGAGTACACTGGCATACTGACAGCATCAAAACGAGGTGTTTGAAGGTTGGGTCTTGACTTCTCCGCTAGGCAATGTCTCGTGTGTGTAAAGGGATTGTCTTGGATTTTCTCTTTTGTTCAATCGGATGTGTGAGTGATCACAACCTTATGAAAGATTTTCAAGTTCAAAGCAAACAGGGGAGTGCTCACACCCAGATCATGCACTTGATAGAGATAAACATTGCCACTGTCAGCATTTTGACATCAATGGGGTGCTCATGGCTCTTATGCTCCTATTCCACTGTTGTATGCAGGGCACCGCAGCAAAAGAGACGAATTCTCAGTCACTTGATCCTGCACAAATTAATAAATAATTTAAATTCCTCTGGACTAGGGCTGGCAATGGAACTTGATAGTCCAGGAATTGATTCATAATATTTTTCCAAACAAACAAGCAACTAAAGAGAGGGCTTTTACTTCCGACATATCACTTTTTTCCCTCTAATAAACTAAATGGCTCTAATAAAGGATCATGAATCATCAAGTGTATCCAAAAAGTTAAAAGAAACGGTTTGTGACTTGGTATGTACATCCACAACTGATACAATATAAAGGAGTAGTTGTGGCCTAAACTCGAAAGGGGTTCAAAGTCTTTTGTTTCCTAGGTAAGTGCGAAATTATTTGCAACTGTGGCTCTGGATACTCAATGCAACAATAATTACATGCTTAAATGTAATACTAGCGACGTACAGGTTTTATCTGGGGGCCTGGCTTTCGCCTATAATCTGAGCGGGTTAGCGTTTAAATAAACTCAGAAGGCTGCAGGTAAGTACCACCAGAGTAACAAGGGAACGGGAAGAACTCACACACACGACTGGCTTGGCAAAGGAACACAGGAACATCAACAACAACCACACCTTAGAGGGCTTCAGGACGTCTCTGTCCTGTTGAGTCACTTCCCCAGCGTGGGACAGCCTATTTTTTACAACTTTCACAACCAGCAGTAGCCCCCCCCCATACAAGACGACATGCTGTTCTTAATGGACCTCCAGGTGATGCTGCTGGATGTGCTCTACTTCATCCTGCGCTCTGCCCTGCGTATTGTCCTGCGGCCCCGTACAAAGTCCGTGGACGGGGAGCTGGTGCTGATCACGGGGGCCGGGGGCGGTCTGGGGCGCCTCTTTGCCCAGGAGTTCACCAAGCATGGGGCAGAGGTGGTGCTCTGGGACATCAACGCCAGCTCCAACGAGCAGACGGCCAAGCTGGTGAGGGAGCTGGGGGGCAAGGCCCATGCGTACAGCGTGGACGTAACCAGCAGCGAAGACGTGTACCGCGCGGCCGACCGCGTGAGGGCGGACCTGGGCAGGGACGTGACCTTCCTGGTGAACAACGCCGGCGTGGTGGCTGGCCGCCGCATGCTGGACTGTCCTGACGAGCTGATGGAGAGGACCATGAAGGTCAACTGTCACGCCCTCTTCTGGGTGAGGCCTCCGGGGACGCTCAATGGGAGAATGAGGTGGGACAGGGTGGTAGGCTTATCTCCATTTACCAGACTGAAGGTTTATATCAGGAGAGATGCTTATACACGTTATCTAATATCATTCCAGATTGTTTGACCGGTTTGATATGTTTTCAAGGAAATTAGGCAGAGGAAGAGAAACTCTTGTAGTCAATTTTTAAATCAAAGAGTTTACATAATTGTAATTATGGCAGCTAACTTTTAATAGCCTGTTCTAATACTATCAAATCTGATTATTATCAAGTACGAATGAGACTGTTAAGGACACAGGCACGGGACAGCAATCCAACTTAGGCTAAAACCCTAAAGCATTCTCACATGGCAACAATATTGTGCAACCGCTTAATTGTTTCGTGTAAACACAGGAAAACATATTGTGCAGGTTATTGAGTGTAATGGGACACGTGATACATACGTATAATGCACGGTGCTTATACGTTGTTATCCCCTTAGCAGAGCTGAGGGATTCCTAGGCTCATCCTCTTAATATGGGAACTTTACCCCAGCAGGATAAGCCTGCTTCACATTAAGCAACCTTTAAGAAGCCAAACACAGGAGTCTTATGTATATCACACACTAAAACGTCTGACATCCTGTGTACGCGTGTGTGTAAATGTGGGCGTGCGTTTGTCTTTCTCAGACTGTGAAGGCTTTCCTCCCCCAGATGAAGGACCAGAACCACGGCCACATAGTGACCATTGCCAGTGTCCTGGGTCTTTTTAGTACGGCTTGTGTGGAGGTAAACCAAGGGGGGGGGGGGGTTTGGGTTAAACCGGAGTCACCTTGGTCAAACGACACTGAGAATAGCATATCCATGGGGTATTTGGTGGACATCACAATTGATCACACTTTCGAAATGTCAATGAGGGCTCAATAAATCATACACAGCATACATAGCTGGACACAGATAGCCATTATGCTAGTTATAGTAAACTCAATAGACAGTTGCAGCAGTTAACTGTGGTGCTTTTTGCCCGAGGCAGGATTATTGTGCCAGCAAGTTTGCGGCTGTGGGTTTCCATGAGTCCATGGCCCATGAACTTCTGGCAGAGGAGATCGACGGCATCAAGACCACCCTGGTCTGCCCTTACATTGTGGACACGGGGATGTTTGAAGGCTGCAAGATTCGGTATGACTACAGTTAGTTTTCCATCAAATGGAGTGGAAAAATGAGCAGTGCCATATCAAATCAAATAGAATCCCATGCTACAGTATATATAAGTGGCTTAAAGGCCAGAGAAATAACCTTGCCGTGTAGAGGATGGCTGATGGGATGCTGCTGGTACTTTGCCCCCTACAGGGATGAGATGGAACTGTTGCTGCCACCCTTGGAGCCCCAGTACTGTGTGGAGCAGGCCATGAATGCCATCCTGATAGACCAGCCACTGGTGTGCATTCCTCGGCTCACCTACTTGCCTTTCCTATCCCGAGCGTGAGTACTGCCACACCCATCAAAGTCAATCATTTGCCGTTGAAGTATGACTAAAAGGTCTGTGTGGCCGTCAGCTGGGCTTTGGACTCAATCTTTATATATAGCAGTCTGTGACTGATGGCCTATTGTGGAACCGCTTCTACCCCTGCAGGTTGTTGCCATGGGAATCCAATGTAGTCACCTACCGATTCATGGGATCTGACAAGTGCATGTACCCGTTCATTGACTGCGTGAGGAAGAAGATGTCCACCACAACCTCGTCACTTATTGCAGCCTAGTCACCCTGGGTACCAATTTCTCTGTCTGCTCGCACAGGTAGCCGGCCTTCTAAAAATCTAAATAAAAAAAACAAAAAAAGACTGGAAAAGTGGCCCCGATGCATGGACAGAAAATAATCTGAAGAAATTGGCGCTAACCCAATGTGCTAGAGTGAGAAACGTTCTACAAAGCACAGGCTGGGGTCTAATTAATCAAGACTTCATTTTCAGTAGAGCACCCCCAAAGCTCGCTCTATGCCAGGAGTAGTGTAATGAATGGAGCAACTGGAGTGGCTGGCGACTGCTCAGCCAAGTAGCCGACAGTACCACGACAGGCCATTTCCATTCATCACGCTATTTAATGGCCCAAGTCCTAATCTACTACAGACTGGTGCCTGGCCACGGCAGGAAGTCTCCTGCCCACACGCAATTATCCTTCTGCTAAGGTATTACTTTTGAACAATGTGGTGATGATTCTATATGTATGTGATGTCCTATTACCAAACTGTTGAGACTGTTGGCTGAAGTAAAACATGCAAGAGGTGAAAGGCTCCATGTGACTGTTTTGTACTGTGACACTTTGTGTTTTCAAACGTGTGCCTATGAGCTACCCCCATGAAGAAAGAGGCTTCAAAGCGCAGTGCTTGTTTTGTGCGTGACAGCACACAGGTTTTTACTTACATTCCATGGAGAGCAAAGAGTGGTGGGGGCAGGGGGGGCAGAAAGAGAGAGAGGGGGGGGGGGGTGAGAAGAGAGGTCAACGGACTGGTGCCGCAGTACAGGGATGTAAAGAGAGAAAGGAGAGCATCGTGCTGGACCGTACGCAACACAGACTTAACACTGTCCCACCTCACACAGTGGCGACAACATCACATGACATCACACACGCTACACAGAACCTTCACAGCCCTACGTGGTAATGCAGATACAACACTTCACTAGCGGTTGTCGATAGAAAGTACTCTAGGAAAATCAACGATGGCCTATCCTGGTGTCTTCAATTTAAGAACCCTTTTAACAGGGGGTTAAAGCATAATGACACATTTAAAAACTAGAAGAGGCTAATCTCATTAAGAGCAGAAGAAAGTGACAAACACAGGGTTGAAAATAAACAAAATCTATTTTCACAGTTTTCCATAAACACAGCGGCCTGGAACTAGGATGCAGCTGCTTTTTCTAACCCAGCAACTAAACAGGAAAAATAAATAATGTGAACAATTAAACAACATCAAGGAAATGCTCTTTTTGCTATCAATCTTGTTTAACTGTGAACATTTGTTAGGAACATCGAAGGATAAAACAGAGATGATTGTGGAGCCTTATCGTTAGCCCTCAGCTTCTTGTAGCTGTCTAGAACAGCCAATCAGAACACAGTGTCTTGAGTTTTACTTTAGTGCTTTGTCACACAACCAATCCTGTGCGTCTAAACGGTGCCGTCCAAGGTCTGTCCCAGGGTGCTTGAGTTGGCCTGTTTGAGGTGCAAGTCGCCTTCCATCTCTTGCTTGCCACATCTGAAACACACAAATGAAGGAGAACAGTCAGAATCAGTTACAGCAGGGTCCAACCAAATTTCAGGGTCAAGTTTTAAGACGGTAGCATGAAAGCCAGGATTGTCCCCTCGCTGTGCTCAGTCCTCACCCAGACATTGGTCCATTTCCTGTCCTATCATTGTTCTGCTGGTCCAGCTCTGACAGTAACTTCAGTATGTTTAGTGCAGCCTGGATTCAAGGAGAGAATTGTACAGTCAGTCAGCTTTATACTGCCCTCTTGTGGCAAGATAACAAAAACTAAATAAGAGGAACCGGGTTTGGTTTAGCATGAGTGGCTTGGGTTTAGGGTTCCAACAACATACTTCAAAGTAAGCTCTGGATAGCTCAGGTTGCTTCTAGGGTTGGCATGCAGATGGAGAGGCTGCTCACCATGTCGTGACAAGACTCAACATCTTTCCCTATGCCGTGGCTGATGAGGGGCGGCTGGGAGGAACAGTTGATCAACGACACAAACTCGTTCTTGTTGTTCTTGGGGAAGTCTTTGTACTCCACCTGGAAAGAGACCACGAGGAGCAGCAAGGTGAAGACCACCACTGTCTTTTCCAGCAAAAAGCTGGATGGCTAACGGTCTAGAACACTTAAGAATACATTGGTGGGTGTGTGTGTGTGTGCGTGCGCGCGGGTGCGTGGACGTACGTGCAGGCCCTGCACGGAGGCCAGGTAGCCAAGCTGTTCCGAGGGCCTGGTCAGGGGGCCGTGGGGCAGCTGGGCCAGGCCGTTCTTGTTCTTTAGGATAGTCTCGGCGGTCGGCGAGGTGCCAGCGTACAGCAGCTCGTTGGCGATCATGGCAGTGATGGTGGCTACGGCCGGGTTGAGGACGGCCCGCTGGAAGTCCTTGGCCCCGTGGCACATGCCCACCGCCTGGGCCACCTCGGGCACCATGGGTAGAATGCCGGCGGGGAGCTGCTGGTGGTTGAGGTAAGGCAGACGGTAGTCCTCCTCTTTGACGCCTGCAGAGGGCGCCAAATACACGGCCACAAGGAACAAAAAGACATAGGAACACACGTTATTAGCATCACCCAACTACCTACAGAACAAAAATTGAGCCTCACCGCTTTACACACTGAACTTTAAACTTAGTACAGAGACAGTGAGCTGTACTCACACAGCGCCACCTCCTCCACGGAGCCTGGCTCAAAGAAGGTCACTTTCCGCCCATCTCCCGGTTTCTTCAGAGGGGCCTGCACAGGACGAGAGAGGTAGGCATCACATCAGATAACCGCTGAAGATGCCTTACTTTTGGTTACTGCCTGTCAACGAGGAGGCCGCCCCCCTACCTTCTCCTCCATTTTGATTGCCGGTTTGGGGGGCTGAGGCTGAGGCACTTTGTAGCCCAAAAGCTCCAACATCTTCTCCGCCGCGTTCCTCTTGGCAACCTTCTTGCTGGGTCCCATGCCCTCCGCTGATTGGCCGCACACAGTCACCTGACCGTCAAAGAGCAGATCCAGGGTCAGACTAGCATGAGAAAGACGAGGCTAAGGGTGCAGAAGCAACACTGGGCTGTGGGGTGGAGGTGGGTAGGCAGGTGGCGCTGGTTCTCCCTGAGGTCACCTGCATGACAAACTCCCTCCGGCGCGGCAGGCCCCTCTCCGTCACAGTGCTGTACTCAGGCTCCTTCTCCTTCTTGGCCTGCTGGATCTGGGCCAGCCGGCTGATAGGATTCATGCCCTGGCCGTATTCCGGGCTGGTCTGCAGCTGGAGGCGAACAGGACGGCAGACAGAGAGGCTTTTAAGAGACGAGCGAAGAGGGAGCACAGTAGACGGAGACAAGAAGGGTATTTTTTCGTTCCCCCAACCACCTCACCTTGATGATGGACTTGGTTTTCTTTTTGATGCGCGGCAGCATCTTCTCCACGATGGGGATGTGGGGCAGCTTCCTAAGCTCCTCCAGCACGGCCGTGGCCGCAAGCTTCTTGGCGATCTTTTTGCTCTTGCCCTCGCCCTCGCCGGCGAAGTCGCCCACCACCACCCGCACCAAGAAGCTCTTCATGTGGGGCGGCCCTGCCTCCATCAGTACCTGGGAGGTTGAGACGGTATTTATAAATAAAAACAAAAAATAAAACAACAACTTAAAAAGGAGAATGGACGGTGCAACGTACAGGAACGATTCGTACCTCAAAATTTACTGGCAAGTTCCTCTTGAGTGCAATTTCAAACACTTGGCTGATTTCGGATTTGTTGAGGTTCTCCTCTCCTTCGGGTTCCCCGCCCATCTGTAAGGAGAACTAGTATACATGGAAACACAACGGTTACCAAAAAGCAACGTGGCCATGCCGAACCACAAACACTTCCCGCTCCGTCCCTCCCTCCCCCCCCTTGCCCTCATGGGTCTCTCACCTCCGGCATCTGTTGGAGAACGGGTTCCTTTTGCAGCACCTTCAGAGCTTTGGCGGCGGCATCGTGCTTGGCTAGCTGCCGCGTGCGCCCCTTGCCGTGGAACTGCTGGCCGCCGACAGACAGCTCCATGTGGTAGACGATAGGCCCCACTGGTGGGAAAGGGTAGTAATACCTGGACACGGAGGCAACGGGAAAATAACACCCAGCCCTTACAGAGCCGCAGCGTATGGGACAGCATCACGATCCAGAGAGACAAGAGCCTGGACTCATGCCCAAACACTTCATCACACAACTCCATCGGCTGTGGTTTACAGAGAGGGGTAAATATCATATAATTAGCGGTCTGACAAAGGGTTCCTCCTTTAGAAGAAGTGGACTCACTGTTGCATAGAGCGCTGGTAAGGCCCTGGAGCACGGATGTTGTAGTTGAAGTTGGGCCTCATCCCGGGGTAGGGGTCAATGGGTTTATACATGGGCTTCTTCCCCAACTTCATACAAAGTGCATTCAGCTCCATGGTGTGCGTCATGCAGTCCACTGCAAGAAGACCAAAGTAAGAGGGCGGACGCTTAATCTCCCTGTTAATTTCTGGCAAAAAAGGGTTAATGAGAACTACACCACAAGGCAGACACAGGGCCCACCTGGGTCCTTGCCTGGGCTGCGAGGGGTCCTGGGGCTGGGCTTGGGCAATGTGGTCTGGGCAAGGGCGGTTGCAGCGGCTGAGTGCTGGGCCTTCTTAATACTGGTCCCCTCTGCCTCCCAGTGCTGATCTCCCAGGGTCAGCCTCACTGCGAAGATCTGGAAGTAGACACACAGACAAGAGTTAGGCGATAAGGTTGGCATGAAACCGCTAAGTGGGCACGTGGCTGTGTGGTTCCTCTCAATCGTTTGCTTGGTTTCGAGCGGAAGGGAAGGGTCAAGTTACTTTGGAGTGCGCTGGTCCCTGTTCACAGAGCAGCTTATACTCAGGTTGAATCTTGTTGAAGCGGGCAAGCTCATTCACCAGACACATTGGGGTCTTCTCTTTAGGGTTTGCCATGTTAGATACTGTAAGTACAAAGACACCGGACAAAACAAAGTTGAGCAAGTTTAAAGTCAAAAAGAGAATAAAGTTTTTCCCATAAAGGCTTTTCAGAACTCCAGCTATAACCGTACCTGTAGAGGGGTTGAAAGGGGTGGTAGCTGATCCTGAGGGCAGGGCCGAGGCATGGAGAGGGTGGCTGGCACTTTCTGAGGGCAGAGTGGCTGAGCCACAAGGGAGGCTGTAGCCAGGCTGTGGCTGGCAAAGCTGAAGCGGAGCAGTGGCAGCTACACTTGCCATAGGGTTAGGCGGACACTGGAACTGGAGCTGGAGCTGGGACATCTTTGCTGATTGGCTTGTGTTGGTGATGTTGGGCTGACGTCAAGGTAAGAACTTTGCAGAGCAGCAACGATGATAGAAGTACAGGGTCTGTTGGTTGCTTGACTGCAAAGCTCGAACTGCATGGTTTGGAATGAGGTTCAGAGTGAGCTCAGCACACATCGCATACCACATTGTAAATGTGCAGAAGTATGTACCAAAATATCGCTAATACGCCTGTCAACAACAACAAAGCTGATAACAGAATACTCTGCTGTAATTGAAAGAGTTTGCCTATTCAGGTGAAATGTGTAGTTAAAGACTAGGCAGGTGTAATACCCGGGTGTGATGTTTAGCCTACCTAATTACTCTGCAGGAATCACAATAGGTCACTACCTGCATGCTTAATGAACAAACGAGCAATGCTAGACAGCTAGGAAACGTTAGCCAATAGGCTAAATCGGGCAGGCTGCAGGGCGTGGTATTTTTTGGGGTTGAGCTTCTAATCGTTCAGGGCTTTGCAGTCAAGCCTGCTTTAGCTAGAGCTTTTGAGCTGCTAGCCGTGGTGCTTGCAAAATTACAACGCTAAACGCTAGTCGGTAAAAGTTTGATTTCATGCGAGACTGAGGTAAACGATTACCGTTACAGCATTGAATTGCATACATCATTTCTAACCTATCCAATTGCCACCGTCCGACATTACCTTCAACACTACCTCCATTTGACTGTGCAATTGTTATCAAACAGTATATTAAATGCATTTGGCTTGTAAGTGTTAGCGTTGACATTGAGTTAGCTAAATGCAACTGGCCGAGCAAACGTCAACAGTACTGCATCAAGTTAACGTTAGCTCAACCTTAAAATGGGAGGTGACAGACAAGATTCTGTTTAATTTGTGGAGTAAAGGCTTAGTTCAACGATGCCACTCGCTGTGCTAAAAATATTTTTAAAATTGAACAAATCCAAGCAAGATGTTTCCTGAAACCTATGATTTATAATAAATTGTCACATTTCACAGTCGTACACTCTTTTGTTACTCCAAGAAATATTCTAAACCTGGTCCTGGGGCTAGCCTGATCGATGTCTGTGCTAACTTGAGCCAAGACAATTTCTGCAACTTTAATAAAGCCTCACCTTTTTGCTTTCGCCAAAATTTTTGTTAATCCATAAGAGACGTTGCATAAGTGCCGTCGCTGCAGGTTTTAGTCTTGCAATAGGGAATGTCTTGTATTATTGTTTTATTCAAAATGTTAGCGGTGAGAAGGTGAAGGGAAGGTAGACAAGGCAAACACTAAAGAGAATTGCCCACTCTTGTCTGAGTCCGGAGGAAGTGACACTGAAAACGGAAGTCCCGCCCAGAATTCACCGAACAGTTACTTTTGTGTGGTCTTTGTACCGACTACTCAAAGATCAACTAGAAGCATATAACCACAATTTGCATGATGTCGTCAGTGAATTTATTTTGACAGTGACAAACAATGATTTTTTTCAGAGATCTCTCTTCACTAATAGTAATACAAAAGAAAAATAGTAAAAGCACACACACACACACAACTAAAATAAGCTTTTTCTGCTTCGAAATATAAAATCCATGATTCATTGCCTATAAAATATTGCTTCAATGACCTATTTATCCAGTCCGTGATCCAGACAGATAGGACGAGTGGTTTGAGAGTACTACAGGTTGTATGTTTGACGTATGTTTAGCGAGTCCCGCAGCATCAAGTCACGCAGCCGCCACAATGCATCGGCCATGGTTGTGTGGGCGCCCTTGCTCTTTAGCCAATGGGAGGGCAGTCGGCTCTCCTGCTCTTTGGACAAATGAGAGTCCCTCCTCCGTGCTGTTGGAGTGTCACATCACAAAGTTAGAACAAAGAGGAAGAATCCACACTGCCAAGGAACAGTGTGAAAACCTATCTTGTCAAATAAAATGTTGAATGTTTAAATGCAATACAGAATGTGAAAAGGAAAAATAAATGAACTCAAACCGAGTGACCTTTGAGTGTTTGGTCCCACTTGCTGATTGTGCCAGATTCTGAGTTCAAGCCCTCGATGTACTTGAGGTAGGCCTCCGAGTGCAGCACCCTCTGGGTCTTTGGCGGTGGGCCCACAAAAATGGGGGTGGAGGGCTGCAGGTGGGAAGGCTGTCCTGGTTGGCCAGGTCCAGGATAAGGAGGAGGGGCATGCTGCCCGGGGCTGAACATTCCAGGCTGAGGACGGTCAATTTAGAGTTGTCACTCAAGGGACCAAATAATCACAAAATAATGGCAAAGCTTGTACAACATACAACATGTACAACGCACTCACCTGTTGCATGTAGTGGTTCCCCGCACCAGGTCCGGCTGCCATACCATTCATACCTGGAGTCATCATACCTGGAGAAAAGAAAACAACCAACGGGCTTGGATACATTCAAGAATTGGACTGCCCCTTTGTTAGCTTTACTTCATATGCAGGGATTTTGGGTTGTTTGTCAATTGCCACAATCTAGTTGACTGATCATTACCAAAAAAACATATATACATACATTTCATATTAAGATAGCATTCACAAATATAGCTGGGCAACATGCTGAAACAAAACCTTATGTATTTTACTAGGAAAGCTTGGGTAGAATGTTTGGCTTGCGTGGCAAGTTTCAAGTAGACCAAACACATTGAGCAGAGTTCTATTGTTTTACCGCAGGTCTCCAAGGCCAGTGTAAACTGCCAATGGCACATGTTCGTTAATGTGCGTAAGAGTAAGTCACATACATTATATGTTACTGGTGTGTGATCTTTAGACAGCTGTCCAATGTGTGAGCATAGTGATAACATCTGGGTTGATCTAGGCTTCCTGACCTTCTTGTTATGACATCACTCCTACAATCTGATGCCACATCTGCACTGCTACTCTGCATAGAGTTGGACTGCCTGTCGGCTAGTCAGAGCAGCCTTGCGGCCCGTGGGGTAGGTGAACCCCTCCCGCAGCTGACAGACCCGGCTGGAGGCGACTGAGCGATGGTGACAAGGTGGACTGTGGTCCTTACCCGGGTGGGCCATGCCAGGGTACCCAGACATGCCTGGAGGGAGGTGCAATGGGGGGCCCACACCCAGTAAGCCCTCATGGGGGCCCTGCATGGGCATGTAGGGCGTGCCATAAGCTCCCATCATGCCTTGGTGGTGAGAGGGCGAGGAGAGGACAACAACAACATAACCATGCATAAGTGACATGCAACTGACTAGAAAAATAACATGCATTATATCATGGTAGAAATTAGAAGGTATGCAAGGTAAAGATGGGGGCAAGAATGGAACAAACCAAAAAAACTGAAGATGGTTCAAACTACTTGCAGTCATGCAGCTGTTTTTATCATGCTGTTTACATAAAGATAAGACGTGCAAACTCTTGCTTATAAAGTCTACATACTACAGACTTCTAAAATGCACGTGCTGGGAGCAGGGGACTTGGGAGGGTAGTAGGGTGGAACTGAACAGTCTGCACACAGTCCTCATTAGCCAGCTGCTAGGTCCCAAGCTCTCGTGCTGTCTCAGACAGGGGTTACCTGACACAGGCGCCATGGTCGGGCTTAGCATTCCCATAGCGCTTGGCGAAGGCACCACGCCCATCAGGGCCCCTACTGGGGTACCTGCTCTAGGCGACGCCTGCTGCTGGGCTGCCCGCTCTCTCTCCTGGTTCTCCACCACCTTGGCTGCACGCTCTGGGGACAAAACAAAACCGCCATTGTCACGTCTCTGTTGTAAACCTCCCTTTCGCTGAGCAAGGTTGGAGGGGTGTCTAAGAAGAGAAGGAGAATTCATGCAAAAGCGCCAGCGACATTCCCCTCTCACCTTCGTATTCTGCTTTCTTAGGAGCCTCCAGGTTCCTCCACTCGGTGCCCACCAGGCGGCTCAGCTCCCCGAAGGAGAAGTCTGGGTGACGGGCCTTGATGACCGCCCGCATCTCGCTGCTGAACAGGATGTAACCGCTCATGTTGATCTTCCTCTTGGCGCCCTCCTTCTTGGACAGGCCCTTCATCTTGGGAGTGGACTGGATGGAGAGAGGAGGGGGAACAAGTTGCACAGGTCAATCCACATCAGAACTGCTCTACTCACGGATGTCCTGGAGGTGGGAGGCGTTGGATTGATCAATTTCTGGTTGTCCCAATGGTGTCTACAGAAAGGAGGGGGGCAGGGGTGGAGTTGAGGGGGGCCCGAATGCAGGACGGAGATTGTAGGCGTGAGTGCGTGCAAGACCTGGGGCGGGGTGTATGGCATGATGTCCAAATCGCTTGCCAGGTGAGCTTGCATCTGAGGCATGGAGGGCGTGGCGGGCGCCTCGTCCTCGTCCTCAAGCTCGTCCAGCTCCTCGTCGCCGTCCTCGACGTCGGCCAGCTTCAGCTCCAGCTCCTCTATCTTCTTGTCCAGCAGAGGAGATGGCTCCTTCTGGGGCACGATCAGCTTCCTGGGAATCCACAGGGGACTGTTAAACTCATGAGGGGTGTATTGAAGCTCTGCAATGGAGGAGGGGCACCCACCGGAAGTAGTAGACCTCATCATCCACCACTTTGCCGGAGAGAGAGAAGCGCTTTACGCCCTTGAACTTCTTCATCTGCTTCTCGCTCTCGATGTAGCGGCTCTCGCACAGCAGCACGTCCTCCTCGGGCACCTCGGTGGGGCGACAGGACAGGTAGTCCTTGAATGAGGACACCAAGCATTTACCTGCAGGGAGAGATTGTAATGCACAGTAATGAGAGATGGACGCCTTCGTTAGACTTTCCTCTCTGTGGGTCGGTCTAAAGTTTGGCCAAAGTTGACAATACCTTACAAGAAAACATTAAAGTCAATTTTGTAATAACCAGAATTAGAATATATGGACATTGGCCGAACATTGGTAGACGTTTGTTAAACCAATTTAAACACAATCTTAATAATTCAAGGAGTCCTAGAACGCCTGTCGGCAGGATTAAAAAATGTGGTGGAGGTGTGTCATGTGACCAACACAGTACCGAGAACACAGGTCATTGGACAGGTCTCCTCCATGTTGCTAAGAAACACCTCCCGCTTGTAGAACATTTTGGTGGGCTCGTGCTCCGTCTCCTCTGGGTGGATGAAGATGGGTCCAAAGAAGAACGCTGCTCCATTCTGCACCCACATCTTCTCAATCCTACACAAACAAAGACGTTTGCTACACAACGCACTTCCACGGACCGTACAACCAACAGGGGCTTCTACAGGGCCAGCTGACAGGCATTGGTTGTCCATAGCTTGAGGGGGGCGCACACCCACCTGCCCACCCGGGGTTTGGTGAGGCCATGGGACTGGATGTAGACACAGTCGCCCACCTTCAGCCACATGTGTTTGTAGCGCAGCTGCTCGTAGTACTGACAGCCGGGCTCCCCTCCGCTCACCTCTACCGGCACATCCTCTCGCTCCTACAGGCACACATGCACGCACACACAGATTAACAGTCACCTCAGTCCAGTTCATACAGTACACACATTGGCAGACCGTCACGTTCCCTCACCTTGTCCACAAAGCCGTTGGAGTCGAGGACGGACACGGTCAGGGGCTTGTCCTGGCCGGGCTTGGCAAACATGGAGGCCACCCGGACCACGGGTAGCGGCACGTCGCGGGACGCAAAGCGGACCGAGTTGACGGGCATGGCCCACATCTTGATCTTCTTGAAGGACTTGTTCCGGGCCGAGTAGCGCGACTCGCACACGTAGACGTCCTCGGGCCGGAAGCCCTCTGGCTGCAGTTTGAAGTAGTCCTGCAGGTTGAAGGACGAAGCACAGATGTTACAACGGGGGTTATTTCTTAACCGAGCACCACGTGCTGCCTATTATGACTTTGTGAGGAGACAAAGTGTTTAATTCAGGTAGACACTGCTAAGAAGTTAAACCTTCCAATGGGATGTGCTGGGTCAGCGTCCGGCATACAAGGTCCTACCTTGACAAACATGACCATGCATTTGCCCAGGATCTTGCTGACGGGCACTTTGTTGAAATAGTCGCTCTTGAAGACCTCCTTCTCCAGGAACTTGCGCGTTGCCAGGTGGAAGGTCTCGCGGGGCCTGTAGAACCAGCAGCCATACAGCCACTTCTCCCCTACGACATGAGACAAGCACCGTGGTTAGACTAGAGGGAAGGACAGGCCCAGATCCAAGTCGTGCTGGTAGGTTCACCAGCATGGCGGTCAAAACCATACAGCAATGCATGGAAGACAAAGGCACAAGAGCACAGAGAAATCCTGAGCTACACGGGGGCTGGTGTCTTTCTTTCAAGCGGGGAGAGGACAGAGAGCAATGTTTTGTACCTGCTTCGTCCTGCCAGAGGCGCTCGATGCAGACAATGTGGGGTTTCTGGCTGGGCTCTGCATGCTGAACATACAGAAAGTCCCCCACACGGTAGGTGCTGTTCTGGAAGCTGCAGTCCTGACTGTAGGTGCGGTCCGGGCCCGACTGCCACGTTCCCCCGGGGGGCTCGCCAACCTTCTCGCCCTCTGAGGGACAGGAAGGAATGTGGGCTGTTAGGCGGAGCATCAATCGGGTGCTCGCTGACAGCACTTTATAAATTAAATACTGCTTAATTGCAGCAAAGGCACACACACACACACACACACACACACACACACACACACACACCTTTGGACTCCTCCTCCCTCTTGAGCCTGTCCTCCTCCAGCTCCTTGGGTAGCTTCTCCCTCTTCTCCTGCTCCACGTCGTTATGCAGGTGCTTGGAGGTGTAGCTTAGGGCGGGTGACAGCAGGATCTCGCCGTTCTTGCACAACTCGTCGCGGATCTTGATGAAGAACTGCTGCAGCTCCACGGCGTCCTCAAAGATCTCCGAGTCAGTCCTGCAAAAAGACAGAGAGGGTTAGCAGTGGAGAGGGAGATGGGGGTGGTAAAGCGGTCAGTGAGTCCAGGCCTGGGTACCTGTGGAGCCGCCGGGCCTTCTCCAGCACCTCAAACATGTGCTCCTGGAAGACGTCGAGCCGGCGGTAGCGGGCGCACTCCACGTTAGCCCGGATCACGTCAAAGTCAAGCGGCGGCCTCTCGGGGCAGGCCGGGTCGGCGGCGGGGATCTCGGCCAGTGAGTCGCTGTAGCAGCGGCTCTCCTCGTCCTGGTGGCCCATCACGGACACAAACAGGTTGCGGACCAGCTCCCGCACCAGGGGCCCCGCGGCGGGAGCCCCCGTCTCCTCAGCGCCCTCCTGCTGCCGCCGGGTCACCAGCAGCACGCGGTGCAGCACCAGGGCGTCGCGGTAGATCAGCGACTCGGGCTCGTTGTAGGTGCAGGCGTTGTTGAACATGAGGGCGAAGTCCTCCACCAGCGCGTCCACGTCCTGGTAGCGGCCGGCGGCCATGTGGCTGCGCAGGCGCTCCATGTCGATGGGCCGCTTGATGGTGGCGTAGTAGTCGGGCAGCTCGGCGCGCGACGGCAGCCGCAGGAAGATGGTGCTGAGGCGGCGGCCGCGGCGGTCCGTGAAGTTCCGCACGGCGTCGTAGAGCTCGTTCAGCCTCTGCTGCAGCGGGGTCACGTACTTGGATTTCTTAGGGGAGACCCCGCTCTTTCCTGTAGGATAAAGCCAGATCAAAGGTCAGGGGAAAACAGGTATAGATAGTCACTTACAATACAGAGTACAGTAAAGAAGTGACGATTAGAAGCACTCGAGGAGGGCGACCTACTGAGTTTGAGTTTGGGAGAGCCCATGTCGTCCTCCCCTGGAGTAGATCCCAGCTCCTTGCGCTTGTCCTTTAATATCTTCTCCAGAACATCTGCATCGTTATAAACCTGTCAATCAACAAAATGGATTAGTCAACGGAATGGGGTGGTAAGGACACAAGGGTCAATTGAATAAACAAGGGATTAGGAAACAACAGATACATTTTAATTATTTCCTGTTGAACAACATGGTACATAGAACAAAATATTTTTTGTATAGTAGCTTACAAAAAGAATTGAATGCACCCCTAAAACGCATATTAAAAAGATGGTGCGCTGTTCCCTTTGCAAGGTGTAACATCAGCATTATTATAAAAACTCCCCCCCACCTGGGAGCCCTCCTCGTTGTAGTGGCGCGCGTTGCGGAATATCAGCTTCATGTGCTCCATCATGGCGTCCTCGGTGACGTAGCGCTCCGAGCGGATGTTGTGCTCCAGCGTCTTCAGGTCCATGGGCTCCTGGATGACCTTGTAGTAGTCGGGGTAGTCCTTCTTGGAGGGCTTGGCCATGAAGAGGTCGCACAGGCGCCGGTTGGTCCCCACCTCCCGAGCCTCGATCACCGCGGCATACAGGGCCTTCATGCGGTTCTTCTTGACGTTCTTCTTATGGCTGGAAAACACACGAGGGGACATTGGACGCACTGCGGACTGTCACTGGTGATTTTCACAGAGTGCTTTTAAGGAGCACGTCTTTATTCAAGTGCAACAGAGGTAACTGAAAGATTATACAGTGGTCCTAATGGCAGGTGTGATTTCAGTAACAACGTCAGAGACACCTGTGGGGCAAATATCTAGTTGGCGTCGTAACAGTCACCTTTTCTTCTTGGTGCTTCCTGCATCTGATGACAGAATGCTGTCTCCATCCTCGTCATCTCTCCTCAGTAGCTCTCTCTTCTTCAGCTAGACGTATTACACAAAACCCTTCAGGCAATATCTTTTAACAGTAGGCCACGTTACCTTACATGCATTATATCTCCTAAAGCAAACAAATGAGTGTGCCAAACCTGCATAATCTGCTGCAGCCTCAGGGCTCGTTTGTAAATGCTTGAGGTTGGCATGTTATAGCGCTTTGCATTGTCAAACATGAGGGCCAGGTCTGCCTCTAATTGCTCCAAGCTCTCATACTCCCCCGCCTTCATCTTCTCCCTGCACGATAGAAAATCAACCTTATTTGTAAAGTGACGTCCGAGCCCTATTTACAACGTGTCTACAAGCTGGTGAATGACAGATGGTTTCTAACCTGATCTGTTGCAGGGCGATGGGCTGCCTGATCTGCTGGTAGTAGTCAGGGTACTCCCTGCGCGAGGGCAGCTGCATGAAGGCCTCGGAGAGCAGCTGGCCCTGGGTGTTGCGGCTGCTCCGGATGGCCTCATAGAGCTGGAGGACGGGGCTGCTCGCGTCCATTCTGGAACTAAGGCCCTCGACCTCCGACTCGCCCTCGTCGTAGCGCCCCGACCCTGAGGACACAACACAGGGGTGGCTCAGCGACGTGGTTCCCCCCCCCCCCCCCCAAAATCAGCAGAGGTGTCAGGAGAGGCGAGCTGCTGAGGCTTACCAGAGATAGCGGGGTCATCCTCCCCTTCAGAGCCGTACTGCAGTGCCATGGTGATGGCAGACAGACGGTCCCCCTGGGCAGATCTGCGGTTTCTATACAGTGAGGCAAGACAGACGCTAAGCAACAGGCTCCATATCTCTGACATGTTCATTCCATAACTAATAAAAAGCATGAAATAAGTATCTTCGATTGGTAAAAGTAACCTGATACGAAGACTGGACTTAGTGGGTTCGGCGTGTTCAATTTCAGTCCTACGCTGGATGAACACTTTCTTGATGGTGTTGGCATCCTGTTGAAATAATGGAGAAAACAATTTAGTTGTATAATACTTTGTGAAAGCCTACCAAAGGCATCCACCAGGAAATTTCATCCAGCCAAAATTAAATGATTCCTACCTTGAAAACCTGAGATCCGGGTTCGTTATATGTTTTGGCATTTTTACACAAGGTGTCAATGTCCTTAGCCATGGCATTGATACCCTTATAATATCCAATCTAACAAGGGCGGAAAAGGTGGGTTGATCAAATTAAATGCTCTGTCAAGTTCTTGTCTAAAGCGTGATTAATCAACATAAACGTGTTACCTGTATTCGTTGAGCGATGGCTCTTAGATCAAGTGGCTCCTTTATTATGGCATAGTAGTCTGGATAATGCTGGGGGAGGGGGTCACAAAAGAGTCAAGTAAAAATAAGTTGACCATGTTGGTTGTACTAACAGACTTCTTAGACACTCACAACTTTGGAAGGCAGCTTCTGGAAGAGTTCACTAATCAGCCTTCCAGCGGGGTCTGTGTAAGCCACTACAGCCTCCAGGAGCTGCTCCAACACCTCCTTTAGACAGCCAGGTGGGGTCTGCAAAACACACGGCCATGCATCGGTTATCTACTGCAATAAACAGGTGCTCACCGGAGCCTGCTCCAGTACAACGCCGATTTAGAGTGTTCTTCACCTCGTCCTCAGTGGACATTCCCGCGTTGTCGAGCATGTCGTCTCCGTCTTCGTCCTCCTCGTCGCCTTCGCCTGGTTGCACAAACTCATTCCTCGCTTGCACGAATACACCCCACAACCTGCATGCAGCTCGGTACTCCTCACTTTCAGGCTAAGGGTCGGAAGTCATAATAGCAGGTTATTGCTTTTTAGTAGGGAAATAACTATTGTCCAATTTCCCAATCGGACATCGTTTTACTTCTTGCTAGGTCTTAGAATGATCCATCAGTTGTAGCCCACCTTGTAGTACGATTTGGCGTTACTAAACATGAGCTGGAAATCTGCCGTGAGCTGCTCCAGATTTTGGTAATCTTCAGCCTTGAGCTTCTGTTGGATCTTGGTCATGTCAATAGGCTGGGAGATCACTTCATAATAATCGGTCTGATTTCTGAAATATGCACAAGGAAAGGAAACAGGGTGTTTATAAATCATCTCCATTGTTTTAAAAGGTACTTTTGTTTCATAGGAAACCTCAGATATTATGCAATTGATACATTACGCAACATCACAGATCATCTACTTGCAGCCAAGTAATACCTTCTCTTTGGTACTCTGATGAAGAATTCACAAAGTTGTCTCCCCTGGTCATCCTTGTGGTCTCGGACAGTGTTGTACAACTCGTGGCACACTGCCATCTACAAAACACAACCATGTAACTACGTCACAAACCACAATAACATTGTGGCAAATTAAAACGTTTAAGGCTGCAGGTTGACAATTTTGTATACGTATGTTGACTCACATGGTCTACTGCAGGAACATTGGATGTTCGTCTTCTTTTACGACCACTCCCAGGAGTAGAGGAGGAAGCCTCGTCATAGTCTCCTCCACCACTCACGCTACTGGATGGAGAGGTCGCTCGTCTCCTTTTGGTACTCATTGACATCTAACCGATTGGCAACAAGCCTATCATCACAGACAACCAAACCACAATATGTTTATGTACCTGCATCATCACATAACATGGCTTAGCAACGGTTCAGGTGGCTGTCTTAATTTGATTAATCACGTATAGCTAGTAACTTTACTAGATATCTATTTTAGATTAGCGCTCAGTTCAACCGATCTTTCCTGGGTTTAGTGGGCTAGCGTTAGCTCGATCTTTATAAATACCAGAGACTCATTGAATGCATACATGCATATTGAATTGGACACATGCACTCGGATCACGTATAAATAGCATTAGCTAGCAAGAGCAACCACCTTAACGCTATGCGTTAGCAAGCCAGAAAGCTCAACAGGGAACAAAGGCAAGCACATAGCAGAGTAGCAAGCTAGATCTCTAAACAAAGCAGTCTAACTTAAAAAATAATAACAAATTCACACTAGATTGGTTAATAGGATATAACATTAGCATTGGTGCTTTCAAAATTTAAATTACCTTAACCTCAGTAGTAAAAATAATGTGTTTCCCTGAGCAAAGTTGTGCTAGACAGCTAATGGTACGTTAGCTTGATTTGTTTGTCCGGAAATTATTTCTTCGTGTTTAGCAGGATCTGCTTTCAAACGAGAAACGCCACCATCAGTTTAGGAAGCGCAATTCACTGTCAATGTAAAACAAGTAAAACAAATAAAATAATATTTATCACATTAAATTAATTGATGAAAAGCATTGATTTAAAATTTGATAATTCAATAATTATAAATGTAATATCAAATGTATGTCTTTATAAACGACGTCTTGTTTATTAGGCTCTTGTTCTAATGGGACCTTGAATAAATGACGGTTTACATTAATTTCTTAATTTGTCGGTTTTAATGAAATAATTTGTAACGGGGAGTTTGTTAGGGGCTGCCTTGATTTGTATCACTTCTGTGAGAGGCTCTTGCTACAATAGTTTTACTGAGTTATCTTGTGTATATATGCAATGAACCGATAGATCTCAATACTTGACAAAAACCTTAATACCAGGCACAGGGAAAACTAGGCCCCGGACAACGACCAGTATTTCGCTGCACGTACTGGTGGTTACATGAAGATATACTGTTAACAAAACTGTGCTTTGCGTTCGACCAATGGGTTTCTTGACGTCAGGCGGAGAGAATTCGCCTGCCCTAATCTGATAGCGCTGCGCACAGAACAACCAAATCGCACCCAGAGGTAGGGAGACAAGACCCTTCTGATCGGCACATAGGTATGTCGCTGATACGTTTTTTGACATGTATTTGATTTAATTTTGTGAGATGTTGCACCGATTTTCTGTAATGAAGCCTATGTTATATGGACTTCTAGCCATACATTATTCCCATGACCGGCTCCAATCCGAGCATAGAGATGCTGAATTAGACTATACCCTTGAACGCTGCAGCCCATGCATAGCTCAACCAAATTTGATTTTTAATTTAAGTGTCTTGAAGTCCATCGTTGGTTTTGTTTAGATTTTTTTGGGCTGTGTCGAATTCTTTTTTCGATCTTATGTGTGCTGATTGTTCTTTAGATATTCTCTTGGCTATGAAATATTGCATGCATTGTATAATTATAAAAGTATTTAATGTAACATGTTTATAAGCAAAGGGTGATAATAACATCCTGCTAGTTATGCACACGCAGGGCTGGTTTGATTCTGTGTAGGCTACCGTTGGCTTCTTATTTGCATTGGGCAATGTAGAATTCAGGTAATGTGCAGACACCGGCCGTTTATGTTGTAGACTTGTCTCATTATTGGCCTGGCTGTTTAAGACATGCTGAATCAAACTGCGTTCGGTTGTGAAGCCCTGCCTCATGTGACCCTGGAAGTTTGTGCCACTCTTTTGGCTGAGATAATCCCTCTAAAACACCCATTAACGTTTCACGAATTTCTTTTTAACTTGATCTCGAGCTGTCATTGTCTCAATAATAAAAGACGTAATAGCCACGTCATGAATGGTAGAGCAGGATCTTTTGTGTAAAAGCTCTGAGTGTAACCCTCCATTCCTTCACAGTTCTCCTGTGGCAGATCCGATCCACTTTGTAGGATGCCCCTTGGAGAGGATGGAAATGGTTGGAAAAAGAAGACGTCAGACATCAAAGAAAACTACGACTTCAAAGAAGTGCTGGGAACGTAAGTATTCCGCACAGCCCCATTTATAGCTCTCTCCTGCTACTATTGACCTTATCAGTTGAAAATACCCCCACCCCTTTCTAATCTGTTTGTGTGTGGTGTTTGTTGAGGGTCACAGGGT
>JAVQJS010099527.1:0-12535 GCA_036024795.1 Galaxias rostratus
GTGAGTCTCTCTCTCTCTCTCTCTCTCTCTTTCTCTCTCTCTCTCTCTCTCTCTCTCTCTCTCTCTCTCTCTCTCTCTCTCTCTCTCTCTCTTTCTCTCTCTTTCTCTCTCTCTCTCTCTCTCACTCACAGACACACTCTCACACACCCACATTTACTCAAACACATTTACTCAAACACTTTCTCATGCATGCAGAAGCACACAAACTGAAACACAGACAGGTTCTGCTCCACTGCACCTGGCGCTGTTAGGATGCAGCATCCAGGCAGACACGCAGGCAGGCTGCCCGTGGAGGTGCAGCAGGGTGAGACAGGGTGAGTGTGTCAAATGGCTGTTAGCCAGCTGGATGACCTTGCTCCTCGGGACTAACACTCAGTGTATCACACCATCCATTTTATCAGAGCTACTCCAGCGAGCTCCTCCATTATCTATTGTCTCATTAATGTAATTTGATACATATCTGAGCTTCACTCGGGTCTCATAGCGACATAGCAGAAGGGCGATAAAAGAACGTGATCAATTCGGAAGCCCATTTGTTAAACCAGGGCCAAAATTAAATGGGGCCTTTGTTATCAACAATGTTTTGGTGTACAGTTTTTATTGGGGCTTAGAATTCCAAGGTACGCCCCTGCAGGCTAATGTGTGCATGTCATAAAACTGAATGCTAAGATCATTGAAGCAGAATTATGTGTGAGGTGTGCAAACCTGATTTCTACAGTATTTGACTGTGAAATCCCGTCTTGTTAAGGTTGAGAGGATTTACTGTAAAGGTCCTACTCCTGAAATCGGGCTGTCTCTTTAAGTTGTGTGGGGAACACAGTTGAGTACCACTTAGCTTTTAAGGGTATGATAGGGGTTTAGTCTAAATCCTTCGTACCTCACAAGTGTGTGGGTGTAGGTCATGCACACACGCAAACTCACACACACACACACTGCACCACACCACACCAACCCGTGTATCTGAGTGACTGCGTCGACGGAGCGTGTGGAGGGTATTGGCAATGATGTGCGACTCACGGTTGAGTGGGGCAGAGTGTCCAGATGCTTGCGGCGGTTGACAAAGGCGGGCGTGGCGGGGGAAGTAATGCCATACACTCTCCTGTACGCCACACCTGACGCCACAGCTCCTGATGGTAAAGAGGTAACTCCTCTCCCAGCCTCCTGGTCTCCTTCTCTTTCTCTTCATCACTCACTTCGCTGAAGTGCCCTCGAGCTTTTATTTATGTATTCTAAATGTACGAGTGGAGCTAATACGATACATTCACGCTATACATTACTGGTAGGAATACAAGTGTTCGGGCTTCAACGAGAAGGGCATTAATAACCATCCATTTCCAGGGCTGATGCCTCCTTGACACTAAAGCTGCGAAGAGGAATCCAGAGAGGGGATTTGATCATCAGACCAAACAGAATGTTATTGTGGTTCTATTTATACCTGCTAGAGTCGTCCCTAACCTAAAGGAAAATAAAAGCAGACCAGCCATGCACCCGCACAAGAATGGAGCCTTGGCTAGAGCAACTCATTGTGTGGGGATGTTTGTAAGTACACAGCCGTAGTCCAGACAGACGCCTAGTTTAGATATCATATTGTGCAGGATACATGTGGGAGTGGCATTGGTCTGGCGTTGTTATGATCTGGATTGACATAATGAAAAGAAGATGACCAAATGCACCTCCCCTGTCAAATGATAGCCTACTGCTTGATCCGGAGCCAGGCAAAAATAAAAGACCACCTTATTAGGTCATCTAGGGTGTGTGTCAGTGTGTGTATCCCTTAGCAACTCCCCTTAGCAACTCTGACATCAGTGATTTAATTTACCACTCTTGTTCAGTGGCCCAACCATTCATCTGTCTGTATAGGAGGAGTGTGTGTGTGTCTGTATGTGTGTGTGTGCGGCAAAGGGGGGATACTGGGGGCTGTTGCGTATGTGCTCTTTGATAATATAACCCCCTCAGTCAATTATTTTCAGAATCTATTTGTTTGATTACAGTCCCTATATTGACGGAAAGATAATTTACTATTTGTGCTATCGATGGTTTTCACCTTTGTTAGCAAAAGAAAAATTGTTAATTAAATTGGTTGTAGACGTTATTTTTACGTTTCGCTGGGTTCTGACAACATTGTTTATTATTTGAGCAAGGCTTTTTGGAAACCTCTTGAAATTGAATTCTGCCCTTGAGGCGGGTCCTTGAACATTTCCCTCGCTGGTACGTGGTGAGTCAGTCCAGATGAGCAGATAGGGTTATGATAGGAGGGCTCTTACAGGACCTTTGATATGTGTCTGATTGTTGGTATGGGGGCTCCTACCAACATGTTATTAAGAACCCTGAGCTCAGTGGGACACAACGTTTATATTGTATATCATCAATCTGCTTTCAATATCAAAATACCCAGGATTCAATCTTATGATCTTCATCATCCCTTACTCCAAGATGAGCACTTCAAACACCAATATGTTAGACTTAGGGTTGGGAGCAGATCGGCCGTATGGGTTTTCAAACGTGCGCCCTCATTCCCGGATGTTTTGTTCATTTCAGCCCAGGACACGTCCGGAAGCCTTAACGATGAGCGGTCTCAAAGCCACCGCTATCCGCTCTCAGCACGGACAAATATCCCCAAAAATGTAAACGATTATCAATTGATACAACATTTAAAAACTACTGAAATATGATTTGCATTCTTCACTTTCTTGTTCAGCCTTGGTTCTGGTTGTCTGATGTCCAGTTGATAACCTTTGCTCCTCGTTTTGTTATGTTTTTTTGCGAGGACAAAGTGTATTTAAAAGGAAGGGAGAAATGGAGGGAAGGAGCTGAAAAAGAGACGAGAGGAGGGAAGAAGAGAGAGGTATCAATTCGGATCTGGAAAACATTTTCAATATCTGGAAAATATTTTCAGGCTTTCAAATAATATCTGACTTCATTGCAGATAATCGAACTTTACACTCCTTAAGTCAGTTTATTTTTAGTCAAACAGAATGCAATCTCGAGAAAGACAGGTTAAATTAACACACGTATTATAGTCTTAATTTTGGGGTTCTAGTAGGACCACAAACTCATACACAAAGAATTAAACATTTCTATGGCACGACAGGACCTCATGTCGCCCCATCATGCCAGAATAACACTCCTGACAACTCTATATTAACATTCAGCGGAGGCACACTGGGAAATATGCAAATGAGGCCGGTTTGGATTCGACTCAATCGTAATAGGATTTTTATGTACAGTAGTGTTGCTCTAATCCCACTCTGATCCCAGGCTAAAGGACCGTGATCATCGATAGACACTTCATCTCCTGTTTTGAAATGACATTGACCGGTGAATCTAACAGCTTAACTCTATCCTCATCCGAGTCATGTATTAGGAGGACTGTGAAATCTGTGCGTGACGTGTCATTAATATGTGTATAGATAGTGTGTTTTTTTAATGGTCAGTCAAGCCTGAACAACAAGCATAACCCTGGGTGCTGCAGAGGCCGTTCTGTTTGCCCAGCTGTGGCGAGTACCCCCCCTTCACTCCACCTACACACACATTAGCATGCATTATACGGACTTGAGCAGAGGCTTTAATATGCGCGTTCAGAGAGGAGAGCATGCCGTTCACACAGCCGCACAAGCAGCAAACACATTAGAGACATGGCCGCGCGCTGCATGACACCCACCTGCTCCCGCGTTGCTCCACATGTCATCAGAGGGACGACCTCTGCTGGCAACCCTCGCTCACACACACACGCACACGCACAGTCTCACTCCGCAAGGTCTGCCGCCCACACTCACCAAAGTACTCCGCCAAACAAGCACAGCGGCTGTTGGCCACCGTTGCTCCTGTCATATCTCAAGGCGGACAAAAGACCCCCCCCCCCGCCCCCGCCCCTCTCCGCGTCTTAAACAGCCCGTTGTCTCATTCCGCTCCGACCGCCAGCCGATGCCCCTGGAGACTCCGGGATGTGACAGAGCCGGAGCGACGGCGAGGAGGAGGGCGAGCGGGGATTCTCTGTGTCCCGTCGGAGGGCGCACGTGTGGCCCAGCGCCGGGGGGACAGGGGACCTTCCACCCAAAGTGACAGGTGCAGTTAATCTGCCAAATTACCGCACACCTGCGCATGAGCTCCCCGTGACCTTGGCCTCCCTCAGGTCCGCAGCGCACGGCGCCAGTCTCCCCCGGCGACGGGCTCCACTAACGAGGCAGAGGACGTGTCGCGCACACATGCAGTGACGCATGTGTGTGACCGCGGTTTGAACTGAAACGCGCACGCACGTACTTTCTGGAGTCACGGCGTTGTCCTTACCGCAAAGCACGCTCAACGACACGTGTAGACGTTTTTTGCGATCAAGCTACACACACACACACACACGCACGCACACAACCACACACACACACATACACACACACACAGTAGCCCCAGGGCAAATCAGGTTAATGAGTATTTGCCCTTGAGGGAAGGCTTGATTGCGTCTCTGTCTGCGGTTCAAACTGAAGAAGGAGGGTGTTCGGCGTCCGTCACAGAGCATTGTGTGAGGGAGTGTCAACGCGTGTGTATAGCATGCCTATAAACGAACCCCCATGGTCATAGAACGCCTCATAAATATTAATACGGTTCCTAAACAGATGAACGTAGCCTGGTAGTGTAAGTGTGGGTTTGTGTGTGCGCATGTGTGTGTGTGTGTGTGTGTGTGTGTATGTGTGTGTGTGGTGCGATGGCCGTGTGTGTGTGTGTGTGGTGTGTGTGTGTGTGTGTGTGTGTGTCTGTAAGTGTGGTGGGTGCGACGGGGGTGTGTGGCGTGATTACATCGTCCTAAGGAATCAACCCAACTCGGCGTAGACACGTTATCCTTGCCCAAGCGGACGGTCTCACTCGTCACCGTTCACAGCCCAGCGGAGAGCGTTGGGGACTGACACGAAAAGGGGGACGAGGTCGAGGAAGTCTCCACGAGGGAAGAAGGGCAGACCAGGAAAGAAAGGGGGAAGCAGAAAGAGGAGGAGGACGCCAAAGGAGGAGAACACAGGAGAGACGGTGTCACAGCTCGCAGAAAGGAGACGCTTTGAAGGGTAGGAGTGAGGCGGAGAGCGGCGGAATACAGATGAGCCGAGGCGGGAGCCGACAGGGTGTTTGTGCACGCTCACTTTGTGTTTGCAGTGGCTCCGGGAGCATTTGGGAATTTGGGAGAGTGGGAGTGTGCATTGGCATGCGGGTGGGGTGTTCGCACACGAGTGAATGTGTTGTGTGTGTGTGTGAGCGTGCAGCCAGGGGTTGGTGCTCCTGGGCGGACGTGACGCGGCTGGTCTGCTCTCTGGGCGGCACAGCTGGTATCAGGGCCAACAATCAGCTCGCCGTGATAAGACGCCAGTCAGTGCACACACACACACACACACACACACACACACACATAAACACACACACTCACCGTCGGCACACACGGACACGGGCGGAGGAGCTGAACGCCGCTATTAAACAAAAGGGCATCGTCAAAGTCACTGACACAATGACTCAGGGCCACCGAAGAAGAGGCCTTTTAACAGGGACAGGGGACCTGGCTCGGAGCCAGAATGGAGGTTTAATTCAACTAGCTCTAATTTTCCCCCAGAGCCAAAATGGAGGCACGTGGGCTGGTGCTCCCTCTGCCCTTAGCACAATGTCATGCTGCCACTGAGCTGGGAGCATTCGATCTCAGTAACTTAAGCCTGAGAGGAAATCTAATAGATTGATTAAAACCTCTTCCCAGTTAAGGGTATTGTGTTGGGACCAAACTCATCCCAGCAAAGGTGGCCACTCAGCAGGTTTAGGAACCTCTACACGCACTGTCACTAACACACACAGATACACAAAACATACACACACACACACACACACACTGGGTAAAATGGGTAGAATCAGGATGTGCGTGTGTGTGTGTGTGTGCTTGTGTGTGTGTGTGTGTGAAGAATCAAAGAAAGTGGGCACCAAGGTTTTAAACAATCAAGTCGCGAAGGCCTAAGCACTCCAAAACAAGCAGGGTTGCAATAACATCAACTCGTCTCAATCCTGCCGAAACATATGAAAACTTTGATTGCACAGGTGCAATATCGTCATAATCAAAGTCGCGGCAGCGTGTAAGTAAACAAACAGTATCAATGGGAGCCCACGCCATCATCTTCCCGGAGCTCCTGGATCGGTCCACCAGCTCTCCCCTGGGACAGCGGGAACAGGGCTGTATCACGGAGCGACGTCGTCTTCCTCCGAGGAGTCACAGGGCCTCTGCCGGTCAAATAACACCTTCATTTGTCCCTGTGATGGGTGTTGGTTATTATACCCGCCCCCAGAAGGGGGATGGAACTGCGCTTTATTGGCAACCCCTACGCCGCTTTGCAAATGAGAAGCAATTAAGTTCTAATCTCGCCAGCCGCTGTGAAGTTATTTTTAGACCACGTGTGCCGGTCTACCAATCAGTCCGTCGGGCGTGCGCCAAAGTTTTGTCGCCTTTTCTCAGGCTCGTGTTTTTTCACCGAGACATTTCCACAGAGGTGGGGGCATCAAATGATGCTTGATTAGTGTGAAGCATGACTCATCGGCGCTGGAAGTGGAACACACATACACACACACACACACACACATAATTCCATTTCTCCAGGTAGCTTAGTTTTCTGACCGTGAATGCCTTTGCCGTTGCCGTGAGAACCGAGGAGACCCCCACACTCCCCCTCCCTCCCTCAACACTGTTATTTGTTTGGAAAGCGTCGCTTGTTAGTCAGCATCAAGCAGCATCCAACATGGAGAGAAGTTAGTTAGTCATTCCTTAGCCCTGCAGAAATCCGTGTTAGTTACCACAACTGTCAGGAAATGTAGAAAATACATAGACACATATACACATCTGTCCCCTTGGGTGTTCGGACATATAGACTAAACATCCAATAAGAATATACCCACACCAACACGCCAACACGCTCACGCACAACAACTAAACTACTCAACACACACACTGCACGTGCTCATGCTTCTATTATAAACCAGCCTCCCACACAAAGACACTTCAAACCCCAAGAAGTCCTCCAAGTCACGTCGGATCTCGTGAGTGAATGGCAGCTGTCCATCACTGCCCTCGGGAGTGAGTGACGAGCGCTCTAAGCTGTCGCCCACTCTCAATGTTACGACGCCGTACCGACAGGACCTTGACGACCACGAGTGACGTACAGTATCTTCCTTCCTGGACCCAAAGGACCCGGTGTGCCCACAGCTCGGAGCTGACTCACCGAGCCTCGTCCCAGTGCCCATCCCCTTGGAAATACGTTTTTTTTTTGGTGTGTGTTTGATTTATAGACCTAGAGAAGTGCTTTTTTCTGTCCGTGACGGGGCGCTACCACAACGGAACATACTCAGCGACTCACCGTTGTTCTGTTGACTGGCGCAGCTTTCACCGTGGCCAGGATGACCTTTGGGGTCACGCAGAGGAGGTCCCTGGCCACCCGTGCGATGGGAAACATATTGCTGTTTCCAGCAAGCCTCTCCCCACTCATTACCAGGTCCCGGGTCCTCACTGGGGACCCTCCTGTCTGCTGAGGTGTGCTTCTCCGGCTCTACAGAGGACGGCCGGGGGTCGAAGGGGGCGTGGAGGGGGGCTAGGGAGGAGGGGGTTAGGGTGTGAGAGGCGCTAGAGTAGGATGTGGGGGGGAGGGGGTTGGATGACAAGCACAATTTTAGAGGAGGGGGTTGGAGAAGGGGGAGAAGCACGGAGGGAGAGGGGGTTGTAAGAGACAGGGGAGTCATGAGGGTAAAGCTGCCGTGTCATCAATCACCACGGTATACTGAACTAAACCAAAAGTGAACTAAACGTGTGTGTGTGTGTGTGTGTGTGTGTGTGTGTGTGTGTGTGTGCGCACGCGTGTTAGCATGTCGTGTTCGTGTGTGAAAGATGAGAGGTGACCGACATCAAGGCCCTGGCCCCCTACCCCACTGGTCACCCAAGCCCAGCAGAGGGGGTCTCTGAAGTCGCCCCCAAAGGAACCGGCAGAGCGAGAGCAGCCATCCCTCTAAGCCGGGGGCCCCAGGGAGGCGTCGGGGGGTAACAACACGGGGACAATGGGGCTGAATGTCAGGCCACACACCCCGAGGACTTCCCTCTCCCCACACGGAGATGACGGCACAAGCGTGTGTGTGTGTGTGTGTGTGTGTGTGTGTGTGTGCGTATAACAGTGTGTGCGCATAAAACCGTTGGGAATCAAAAGGAGCCCCACGGTTTGAGGATTTCACAGATTGACCACAGCGAGTAAGTGGAGCCGTGAGTTGGACAGCCAGGGAACACTAGAGTGAGTGCCTGAGCCGTGACTGTCAAGACAGCACTACTAGAGTGACGAGCACGGGATTTAGGTACTCTAAATGGAATACCTTAAACATCTTCGAGATGATTTGACTGGTCTGGTTTGCCAAGGGGGGGAATGGGGAATTTGGTTTCCTGATATCAATAGTGTATGTAGAGAAGTGAGGGTGTGCAAGACCAAGCTTTAGTCAAAGCACCGACATCACTCAGGTGGTCGGGTTTTCACAGCACGGTCTGTGTGTGTGTGTGTGTGTGTGTGTGTGTGTGTACTTTCTGTTGCTCTTGATTTCATCATTTTCTTTTTTGTCTGTTTTAGTAGACACATGCAGGCACACGCACGCACGCTCGCACACACACAGATACCCACACACACACACACACACACACACACACACACACACACACACACACACAGCTTGTGCAGCACAAGGTTACACCATTGATTTGTCCCACTCACTACACATTTAGCTCAAACCCCCAAAACAAAACAGCTGCCTATTAACAAACAGCCTTTTACCTAATACCCCCCCCCCCCCCCCCGTCACTGGTGATTACGTTACACCACATTTCTCACCATTGACAGGTTCAAAAACACGCACTTTGTTAACGCACACACACACGCACGCACACACACACGCGCGCACACACACACACGCGCACACGCACACACACACACACACACACACACACACACACACACACACACACACACACACACACACACACACACACACACACACACACGCTCGTCGGCCACACCTTTTCCAGTCCTAGCAATGGCCTTCTACACTGGCCACAACAACAACCAAACAAGATCAGGAGAAGAACAACCTTCGCCTTATGTTCTGAAGAGGCAGGCGGCGCATAAAGGGGGAGCGAGGGAGCGCTGGAGAGGGTGGATGCAGGGTGCCTGGAACAGGGCTTAGTGGATTAGCTCTGTCATGCGGTTAGGGAAGAAGGGAGGGGGGGTGGGGGATCAGGGCTGACAGCCTCCGCACACCCTCACCCATCCCGGTGTGCTCACACATACGACGCTATGCACTCAGAAACAAGGCTCGCTCACACACACACACACACACACACACACACACACACACACACACACACACACACACACACACACACACACACACGGAAGAGAGCGCACCGACTCGGTACAGCAAAACTGGCAGAACTGGCACACTTTTGGACTAGGCTTGCTGCATCCCACTGACTCACACACACTCAGGCAGACTCCTGCACGGCCCTCCTTTGAAAGCTGTTGTGTCATGGGAAAGCGTAGAACAAATGGTTTCTGTGTGAAAAGCTGGAACGTCCTCGAATAACAGCAAGCCACTAGATGACCTTGTGAACTTTAACGATAGCTGCAAATCCCAGTGGTACAGACTGGTGTGAACACACTTGCGCACCCACGAATACTCACTCTCTTGGTGCTGAGGCGCCGAATTGAACGATTCATTAGCGGCAACCTTGAGAGCAGCCCTGTGGAGGCCTGGGGAACGGCGAGGGTGATGAGAGCACGTTCATATCTAATCACGCCACTAGATGGCACCATCCTCCCTTTCAATTTCAATTTGGAGGCCCATTCCTCAAACGGTGGGCAGATTCAGCTCCCGGGTCTCTCCTGAGGCCGAGGGGTATTTGAGCCCTCGTCGTCCTCAGCCCAGGGGCATTTAGTATACCCAACACGGGTCTTTGGACAGGGGCACCAGCCAGAGAGAAGCGTGCGTGTGCCTGCGTTCCAAGCGGCCATTTTGTCTTTAGCTCCGCTGTTGAATTCCCATGACATTTCCCCGAGCCTTCCGTAAAACGCAAAGCCGGTCGTTCCCGTCGCCTCGTGTCAATCTTCCATATTATGGGCAATCAATTCCAACTCCCGGGTGTGTTGGGAACGGCGGCGAGTCCTAATGATTTGCCAGACACATCCACTGCTAGCGAGTCGGACAGACAGACAGCGGGGTTTGGCTGGGACAGACGGCATTGATCCTGGAATACTGTAAAAGTCAATACTTTAACCTTCACAAATGCAGCAGGTTGAACTATCAGGTATTCTATTAAAAAGTCAACGCCGATATTGTCTAGATACCGTAGTAACAGTGACATTCTCTGACATTCAACAGAGATCATAATAAATACATGTGGATTTGGTGTTAGTAATACAAAATAATAAGGAGAGGTTCCACAGATTCCGTTTTCCCACTGAACTCCAATGTTATCATGGACGATATTGGCTGTGGGAAACAACATCGGGAAATATTTTGGTGAAGGGATTTTCGGTCGCAATACACCGGTGGCGGAATCAAAGGAAACTAGGAAGTAAGAGGAAAGAAAGGACGACCCAACACAAAATGGCAGATCAATGCACCCGAAGAAAGACAGATTTGCATTTGTGGGTTTTGTAGTCCGATCGTTGACCAACCGACAATATTACTTCCTTTCAGCCACTGAGCAGAAAACGCCAGACATGAAACCTTTTCTAATGCATAGGAGTGTGTTTTTATTCTACCACGTGACAGTGTTTGACCGTCCTAACGTCTAAATGGCTGTGGCTAACTCGTAAAGTTATTTCTTTAGTCAAAGACAACCACGGAAATGCACAGAACTTATTCATGTAAACATTTCACGTCACGCAATAGAGTGACTTCTACTTTTAGTAATGTCTTGATAAAACGGAGTGTGGACCCGCGGAGCGGCAGCAGGAAAGGGAGCCGCCGGGATCACTTCTTCTTCCCTCCGGCGCTCTTGACCGGCTTGCTGGGCGCCGCGGCAACGCTCTTCTCCAGCTCGGCCTGCCGGGCCGCCTCCAGGGCCTGCTGCTCCTCCTGGCGCTTCACCTCCGCCTCCAGGAGGCGCCCGCGGAACGCCTCCCGCGCCGACAGGATGCTCTGACGCTGCTGATGCAGCTTCACCTGGGGGAGGGAGGGAGAGAGAGAAGAAGGAGTTGGACGGAGGGCGGAGGGGTAGGAGAGAGGGATGGACTGAAGAGGGTGAAATCAAAAAGTTCTTAATCGGATAGGGGACACTGAGGAACGGAGGCACTTCCCCTCGGCCTCGAACTTCTGCGGATGAACGGGGCCCTGCGGGTAAAACCTGTGCTACAGCTCACCAGCACCCTCTGGTGTGTCTAGTGTGCGACCGCCGCGTGACCCCTGACCCCCCCCTCCCCTCCTCCCTCCGTTACCTGCATGCCGTCGTACATCTCCAGCTGCATCCTCTTCAGCTCCCGGCGCTCCTGCAGCTCCTGCCGGCGGTGCTCCAGCACCGTGTCTCGGACCAGCCGGAAGCCCTGGATCTGCTCCAGGTGCTCCCTGCGCTGGGCCTCTTCCATCTCCTGGTTCTTCAGGAGGGCGACCCCTTTGCAGCGCCTGGGCAGGGACGCAGGGGCCACAGGGAGGGGGACGGGTAAGTGTGGGCACATTTGTTTGTCCGGTGGAGGTCGAGGTGTTGTGGTGCGGCCCGTGGCTTTGGAGCGAGGGGCCTCGGGCAGCGTGTGCGTGGGGGGATTCAACGCGGGCGTCTTCTCCCCCCTCACAGACTGACTGGGGTGTTCAGTCGAGTGCTGACTGGGTTTTAAGACATGCACAACCTCCCTGGGGGTATTAGTCTGCGGTGCTCAGCACAGTCCAACATGATACGCTACTCTGCTACACGGCGCACGCAGAATGTTCCATGCTGTGGGCAAACATGGAGGCACTGTATTTCAGCCATGAGCAACGGAGACGGGGTCGGGCCAGAAGCTGCTAGAAGGAGAAGAACGAGCAATGGAAATGAGCTGAGAACGAGATAGATACAGCAAACACACACAAACGCACGTACGTACACACACACACTCAGACTCACACACGCACATGCACACATGCACACAAACTAACGATGGTAAACACACGCACACACCTACCACACTGTAATCTCCTTATCTCCCATCCCAGGGACCAACACACTGCCCAGTTATCTGGGATGCCCTCTACCCTCCTCCACCACCACCATAGGCTGTCAGCTACTTCCCTGCACCACACTGACCGCACACCATTATACACATGTGTGTGTCTGTGTGTGTGTGTGTGTGTGTGTGTGTGTGTATGTGTGTGTGTGTGTGTTTGTCAGTCGACAGTAGAAGTGTTGAAAAATATAGATTTTCTATCAGGTGAGAGGGAGAAGGGTGATTAATTGAGCAAGTGTACGAGAAAAAGAGAGAGAGCAATAGAGAGAGTAATTGGGTGTGGGTAAGTTGTGCATGCGTGTTGG